>ONZH01024209.1:0-187305 GCA_900303285.1 Rhinella marina
TTTATTAGATCATTTAAACTTTTTTTGGAATAATAAAACTGAAAAGTGGGGCGTGCAAAATTATTTGGCCCATTTACTTTCAGTTCAGAAAACTGACTCCAAAAGTTCATTGAGGATCTCTGAATGATCCAACATTGTCCTAAATGACTGATGAAGATAAATAGAATCCACCTGTGTGTAATAAAGTCTCCGTATAAATACACCTGTTCTGTGATAGTCTCAGGGTTCTGTTTAAAGCACAGAGAGCATCATGAAGACCAAGGCAGGTGATACTAATGTGGAGAAGTTTAAAGCCGGATTTGCATACCAAAAGACTTCCCAAGCTTTAAACATCCCAAGGAGCACTGTGCAAGAGATCATATTGAAATGGAAGGAATATAAGACCACTGCAAATCTACCAAGACAATCTACAGCTGAGGTGGGAGAGTCTGTCCATAGGACAACAATCAGTCGAACACTTCACAAATCTGGCCTTTATGGAAGAGTGGCAAGAAGAAAGCCATTTCTCAAAGATATCCATAAAATGTCTCGTTTACAGTTTGCCACAAGCCACCTGGGGACACACAAAACATGTGGAAGAAGGTGCTCTGGTCAGATGAAACCAAAATCCAACTTTTTGGAAACAATGCAAAACGATATGTTTGGCGTAAAAGCAACACAGCTCATCACCCTGAACACGCCATCCCCACTGTCAAACATGGTGGTAGCAGCATCATGGTTTGGGCCTGCTTTTCATCAGCAGGGACAGGGAAGATGGTTAAAATTGATGGGAAGATGGATGGAGCCAAATACAGGACCATTCTGGATGAAAACCTGTTGGAGTCTGCAAAAGACCTGAGACTAGGACAGAGATTTATCTTCCAACAAGACAATGATCCCAAACATAAAGCAAAATCTACAATGGAATGGTTCAAAAATAAACGTATCCAGGTCTTAGAATGGCCAAGTCAAAGTCCAGACCTGAATCCAATTGAGAATATGTGGAAAGAGCTGAAAACTGCTGTTCACAAACCTCAAAAAGCTCGAGCTGTTTTGCAAGGAAGAATGGGCAAGAATTTCAGTCTCTAGATGTGCAAAACTGATAGAGACAGGTGGTGCAACAAAGTATTAATGCAAGGGGGCCGAATAATTTTGCACTCCCCACTTTTCAGTTTTATTATTACAAAAAAAGTTTAAATGATCCAATAAATTTCGTTCCACTTTACAATTGTGACCCACTTATTGTTGATTCTTCACCAAAAATTTAAAATGTTATATCTTTTTGTTTAAAGCCTGAAATGTGGCAAAAAGTTAAAAAGTTCCAGGGGGCCAAATACTTTCGCAAGGCACTGTATTTGTCCTGTTGTCACTCACGACCTTTCCCACTTGCAGCTGGCGGGGAGAAAGCGAGCGTGCTATTTGCTGCTTGATGTGATTCAGCAAGCGCTGGCCTGTGTGGCTGGTGTTGCCAAGACAGATCAAGTCTAACACAGCGTGGCAGCGTTTAACCTGGCACATGTGATAGGAAGAAGGGGGTCAACTCTGTACCCTGATGCTGCTGCAGGTGGACTGCCCGTGGAGGTGGAGGAGAGAGCGGATAAGTGTGTGGTGGTCTGCAATCCTGGCTGGAAACTGCGTGGAGGTGCCAAAATCAACTGACCCTGTTGCTGGGGTGCTGCCTCGTTGCCACTTAAAAAGATTCAGCCATAAAGGACATGTCCGTAAAGGACATGTATTGCCCCTGGCCATACGCACTGCTCCAGGTGTCGACCGTGATGTGCACGGTTCTGCAGAGGGCCAGCAGCAGGGAGCGTCCTATGTTGTCCACCACGTGTAAGTAAAGGGCGGGGATGGCTTTATTAGAAAAGTAATGGCGGCTAGGGATCTGTCAGCGCAGTGGTCCCTATATTTGAGGCTTTCCCATGGCTCAAAATCTGCTTGCAGAAATTGCACGTGGCCGTGCTGATGTCCCCTAGCAGAGTGGTGAAATACTTCCACACACCTGACGTTCGGCCTCTAGAGGTGGCCAAGCTTGGCACAGTCTTTGCACGCTTGGACCCTGATGCCCCCACCCTATTTGGGGTCTCACTAGTCCCCTTGCCTCTGCCCTCTGTTGATGCCACTACCATTTTTTTGGAATCACTTATCACTCTTTCACATAATTTAATTTTTTATTTTCATAAAAGTTTTTTTCACTCATCTATTCCGTATAATTCACATTCATCCATACACATTGTTTTTTTTTTCCTTTTTTTCCCCTTCTCTTTCATACAGTATATATTTTCTTTTTCAGATACACTTTACGGTAGTTTGCTATATACCATATTTGGAACCACACATTCTTGATCTTCTCTTTTCAGTATATCTATCTCCTTCTGGATAAACAAGTGTAAACAGACCAAACAGAAGAGATGAGAATCATAAGTGGGAGGTTGGGTGGAAGGGTGTCTCTGGTATGTGTTTGTGTCTTCCGCTGTGCTCAAATTGTGTACTTAAAGGGGTTCTCCAGGAATTAAGAAAATAAAAATACTTAAAGAGGCTCTGTCACTAGGTTTTAACCTATGTATTTAAATACATAGGTTAAAACCCCTTGACTTCTACAGTTAGAACATACCTTTATTGCAGAGTACAGCGCAGCGGTTGTGCTGAAAAAAGACCTTTAATCTTTATGTTAATGAGCCTTCGGAGCACCGGGGGGCGGGCTCTTTCTTCCTGAGCACCGCTTCTTCACCGCCCCCCGGGTCCCGAGGCTCTCTCCGATGCAGACGTCCACGCCCCTCTGAAAATTGATTGACAGCGCTAGGCCGTTTGGCCTAGCGCTGAAATCCCGCCGGCGCATGCGCAGAAGCGCTTGCAGTGCCGAACACCGCAAGCGCTTCCATCCTTGTGCGCACGCGCCGTCACTTCGCTGAACCCGGAAGTGACGGCGCGTGCGCACAAGGATGGAAGCGCTTGCGGTGTTCGGCACTGCAAGCGCTTCTGCGCATGCGCCGGCGGGATTTCAGCGCTAGGCCAAACGGCCTAGCGCTGTCAATCAATTTTCAGAGGGGCGTGGACGTCGGCATCGGAGAGAGCCTCGGGACCCGGGGGGCGGTGAAGAAGCGGTGCTCAGGAAGAAAGAGCCCGCCCCCCGGTGCTCCGAAGGCTCATTAACATAAAGATTAAAGGTCTTTTTTCAGCACAACCGCTGCGCTGTACTCTGCAATAAAGGTATGTTCTAACTGTAGAAGTCAAGGGGTTTTAACCTATGTATTTAAATACATAGGTTAAAACCTAGTGACAGAGCCTCTTTAAAGGGATTCTGTCAGCAGGATATTGGGTATAGAGATAATTACATCTCTATACCGGCCTTACTGCTGTGATTGTAAATATGTAAGTGTAATTGTTATTAGGGCAGTAGTTTACATAAAAAAGTGTTTTTATTAACATGTGAAATACCTGGATAAGGAGCCCAAGGGGAGGTCCTGCGAGCCGTTGGAGCCCGGGCATGCCGCAGATTTCGGAGCCCAGCACCGCCCTCCAGCTAATTATGCACACCCCTTCAGCGCTGTCTTCTCCTCTGGCTGCGGCACAGACTCTTGTATGCACGGCGCATGTGTGAGATGCGCCGCAGCCAGGGGAGAAGACAGCGCTGAAGGGGCGTGCATAATTAGCTGGAGGGCGGTGCTGGGCTCCAACGGCTCGCAGGACCTCCCCTTGGGCTCCTTATCCAGGTATTTCACATGTTAATAAAAACGCTTTTTTATGTAAACTACTGCCCTTATAACAATTACACTTACATATTTACAATCACAGCAGTAAGGCCGGTATAGAGATGTAATTATCTCTATACCCAATATCCTGCTGACAGACTCCCTTTAAATATTACTTTATTATAAAAATATTCCCAAATACCTTTCATTAGTTAGAATTGCTCCTTTTGTCTACAGAGCACTCATCAGGGGAAACAAAATGGCCGCCATTGTATTAGTACACACAAAACCTGTCCTAATCAAACAGGAGGACAAGTTACTTCACAACACTGGGAGAAAGAGCTGCCTCATCCTCCTCTGCTCTGCTTGTCAGGGATTATGATCCTGAATACAGATTGTTAAGATCTTCAGCTGAACCTCTGTAGGAATGGATATCATGAGCAGATGTGGATAACGAGCAGCAGCACTTGTATGCAGTCTCCATTACCACAGCCCCACAGTCTGTCCGTCCTCTCTGTACGTCATGTCTTCTCACTCCATTCCCACAGAGATTCAGCTGAATATGTTATCATCATAGTCCCTGACTAGCAGAGTAGAGAGGAGGATGAAGCAGCTCTTTACCTCAGTGTTGTAAAGTAACCTATCCTGCTGTGTGATTAGGACAGGTTTTGTGTGTACCAATTGGACAGCGGCCATTTTATTTCTCCTAATGATTACTCCCTAGACAAAATTAGCCATTATAATTAATGAAAGGTATTTGGGAATATATTTATAATAAAGTAATATTTAATTATTTTCATTTTCTTGATTCCCGGAGAACCCCTTTAACCCCTTCCCGCCCAGCGCCGTACATGTACGGCGCTGCGGGACGTGAGTTGCCGCCCAGCGCCGTACTAGTACGGTGTGCTGATCGGGCGGGTGCAGGAGCTGCGCCCACCCGATCAGCTGCGGGGGACCGGCTGTGCCCAGTAGCCGGACCCCTGCTGCGTACGCCCGCATTGGTGTTTTCACCGATGCGGGCGTATTAACCCTCGATGTGCCGCGGTCAGCGCTGACCGTGGCACATGAAATGCGGGCGGGAGGAAGGGGGGTCCATCGGGTCCCCGTGCTGCTGTGACGGGGACCCGATGGCTTGGATAGCAGCCTGATGCCTTCCTTAGGCATCGTGGCTGCTATCCCTGCTTGCCTGTGCGATCCGGCCCCCTGGATCGCACAGGAAGCAGGCTGTAAGTGTATTACATTGAGTAATACACTTACAGCCAATGCATTACAATACAACAGTATTGTAATGCATTGTTAAGGGGATCAGACCCCCAAAGGTTAAATAAAGAGGGGGAAAAAAGTGAAAAAAAAAGTGAAAAAAATAAAGTTTTACAAAAAAAATAAACGTTTCAAGTAAAAAAAAAAGTACAAAAAAATTCCCAAAATAAAGTTAAAAAAAAAAATTGTAAAAAAAAAGGGGAAAAAAGAAAAGTATACATATTAGGTATTGCCGCGTCTGTATTGACCGGCTCTATAAAAATATCACATCATCCACCCCGCCAGGTGAACGCAGTAAAAAACAAAACAAAAACAAAACAGTGCCAAAACAGCCATTTTTTGGTCACCTTACCTTACAAAAAGTGTAATAGCAGGTGATCAAAAAGACGTATTTAACCCAAAATGGTACCAATCAAACCGTCATCTTGTCCCGCAAAAATGATGCCCTACCTGAGACAATCGCCCAAAAAATAAAAAAAATATGGCTCTCTGAAAATGGCAACACAAAAAAAAGATTTTATTCTGTTCAAAAATAAATCTAATGTGTAAAACTTTCCAAAAATAAAAAGGTTAGACATATTTGGTATCGCCACGTCCGTAACAACCTGCTCTATAAAAAGATCACATGATTTGCCCTCTCTGGTGAATGCTGTAAAAAAATTAAAACAAAAACATGCCAAAATAGCTATTTTTTTCACCTTGACTCAAAAAAATATAATACCAAGCGATCAAAAAGTCTTATGTACCCCAAAATGGTACCAATGAAAACATCAGCTCATCCCGCAAAAAATGGGCCCCCACATAAGACAATAACTCAAAAAAATAAAAATTAGTGGCTCCCGCAAACCATTCCATCAAAATCTGTGTTGTAAAATCCATATGGCGCTCCTTCTGTTTTGAGTCCTGCCATGTGCCCCCACATCAGTTTACCACAACATATGGGGTGTTGCCGTATTCAGGAGAAATGGGTAACAAATTATGGGGTGCTTTTCTCCTGTTACCCCTCATGAAAATAAAAAAAATGTGGGGCTAAAGCAACATTTTATTGGAAGAAATGAAATTTTTCATTTTCACAGCCAAGTGTTTCCAAATTCCGTAAAACACTTAGGGGGTCAAAGTGGCCAGTACCCCCCTTAATTTATTCGATGAAGGGTGTAGTTTCCAAAATGGAGTCACCTTTTGAGGGTTTCCACTGTAGGGGTACGTCAGGGTCTCTCAATTACAAAATGGTGCCTAAAAACTATTCTAGAAAAAAACTGCCTCCAAAATCCATATGACGCTCCTTTACTTCTGACCACTGCCACAAACCCATAGAGATGTTTACCACCACATATGGAGTATTTCTGTAAACTGCAGAATCAGAGCAATGTATATTGAGGTTTAGTTTGCTGTTAACCCTTACTGTGTTGCAAGAAAAAAAATTATTAACATGAATAATCTACCAAAAAAGTGAAATTTTGAAATTTCACCTCCATTTTCCTTTAATTCTTGTGGAACACCTCAAGGGTTAAAGTTTGTAACAGCAGTTTTTTTTTATAATTTGAGGGGTGTAGTTTCTAAAATGGGGTCATTTATGGGTGGGTTTCATTATGAAAGCCCCTCAAAATCACTTTATATCTGAATTGGTGCTTAAAAAAATGGTTTTGGAAAATTTGGTGAACATTTAAAAAATGGCTTCTAAACTTCTAAGCCCTCTAACGTCCTAAAAAAGTAAAATAACATTTATAAAATGATGACAACATAAAGTAGACATATGGGGAATGTAAAATACCTATTTTTGGAGGTATTCTTATGTATTTTGAAAGTAGAGAAATTGAAACTTGGAAATTTTTCCAAATTTTTGGTAAATTTGGTATTTTTTTTATAAATAAAAATGAAATATTTTGCCAAATAGTTACTACTGTCGTGAAGCACAATATGTGACGAGAAAACAATCTCAGAATGGCCTGGATAAGTTAAAGCGTTCCAAAGTTATTACCACATAAAGTGACATGTCAGATTTGCAAAAAATGGCCTGGGCAGTAAGGTGAAAACAGGCCCAGGGTTGAAGGGGTTAATTATTTTTTTTATGAAATTGGTTTTCTTTTTTTAACATATTTATTGGGCAATAATGAATTATTTATTTACTATTTCATATTGTGTATTCATAACATGAATTTTAATTGATTATTGATTATGTATTTATACAATAGTATAACTTTTTTGGGTGTATTTTTGACGTGCTTATAATCATGTATTGTACTTCTTAAAGGGTTATTCTCATTTTAGACAATGGGGGCATATCGCTAGGATATGCCCCCATTGTCTTATAGGTGCGGGTCCCACCGCTGGGACCCGCACCTATATCGAGAACGGAGCCCCCGAAGTGAATGAGGGCGCACTGCGCATGCGCAGCCGCCCTCCATTCATTTCTATGGGGCCGCCGAAAATAGCCGAGCGCTGGCTCGGCTACTTCCGTCGGCTCCATAGAAATGAATGGGAGCCGACCGCGCATGCACGGCCCGGCTCCCATTCATTCCTATGAGCGGCGCGGGGAGCTGCGCCTGGTGGTGGCCGGACCCCCGGAAACCTGGGGTCCTCCAGGCGCAGCGCTCCCCGCTCCGTTCTGGCTATAGGTGCGGGTCCCAGCGGTGGGACCCGCACCTATAAGACAATGGGGGCATATCCTAGCGATATGCCCCCATTGTCTAAGATGAGAATACCCCTTTAAAAGTTATTTACTTCTGGGTATTGTGCAGACCATTATCTATATTTTTATTATTGTGTGTTTTCCACATATTAGTATCATTTTTTTTCCCTTTTTTTGGCACTGGGCACTTTATCTAAATATAGGGAACTTTGTTTTGCCTCTGTATTCGCATATATTGAATGTGAATTTATTCCAAATTTCACTGTATTTTGTTTTCTGCCCCATGAGTGTGCGGTTGCGTTCCTGCCTGCAACACATACGCGCGCTCAATTCCGGGGTGATCGGTCACATGGTCCTCTCAACTTCTGGTTACTGACGCGTGCACGGTGCTACTCCGGAGACGCTGGGAGCGGGCATACCTTGTCTGCTTTTTCTTTTCTACAGGTGATTATATTTTACTCATTATGCATGTAATCATACGGTTATATATGGGACATCTCTTACACGCAGTTTTACCCCTGAGGAAGCCGGACTTACCAGCGATACATGTGGGTGTTCTTTACCTCACTCAGGTTTGCCACATCAGCCCGGGACTTTTGCTATGTTTACCCCTATTGGATCAGTTATCATTTGATGTATAGTGATACTACATTATCATTAATTTGTATTATGTGACACAGCATTGAATTGATATTATATACCTTCCCGGTCTTTACATGTTGGGGTCTCATCCTAGGACTCTGGTGGCTCCTGTTTTAGTGCTTGCTGTACTGGCTCTAGCACTTGATTTATTGTATACAATTTTTAAAAGTGTGTAATTATTTGTCCAATAAAAAATCCTCTTATTGATTTTATTCTTGGATGTGCACTGTCTCTTGGTTCATTTTGGCCCCCTTGGCCATTTGGTTATTGTGTTTTTTTGAACCATTTGTACACTCCAGTTTATAGGTAGTGTGCCCCCTATCCCTCTGGCTTAGTACTACCACCGTCCTCCTCCTTGGAGATCAAATCCTCCTCACTACCTCGATCCGGCTCCCAGGTCCTCCTGTCTAACACACAGTCATCAACATCAGACTCCCCACCACTTTTGTCTGACTGCGATATCTGCTGTTCCCCACCAACCTCCGCTTCTGGGCAGTCCGCACTGACTGCTCTCTAAAAAATCCTCAGGGAGGCTTTCCTCAATATCTGTCAGATTGTGCGGTGGGGTTCGGTGGGCTTTTATTTGATAAAACACAGAAGGCACACCACAAGGAGGGGGCACTGAAGGCAGAGAGGAGGCAGAGAATGATGGGCCTCGCTGGAGCTGAATGGTGGAGCAGGAGGAACGCTTTGAGTCTGACCCCTGGCTACATGATACAGTGTCAGCAGAAGAAGTTACGTCATCCTGCTGTGATTGAGATGAGTGAACCATCCACTCCACTACCTCATCCACTTTCTCCTCTACAACAATTTTGCGCCTTGGTGGGTTAGCTTCTAGGTAAGGGTCTGATCATTTCGATCCCTTGAAAGCTAAGCCATTCGGGACCACCGGTATGAGAATCTGTCACATGACGTGCAATAGGAGTGTCAGCCCCATTCCTGATGTCATTTAAAGGGGTTCTGCAGTTTTTAAAAACTGATGATCTATCCTCTGGATAGATCATCATCATCTGATCGGCAGGGGTCCGACACCCGGGACCCCCGCCGATCAGCTGTTTGAGAAGGCAGCGGCGCTGCAGGAGCGCCACGGCCTTCTCTGTGTTTACCGCAGGCCCAGTGCCGTCACGACTAGTATCACTGGCCTGGGCGGGGCTAAGCTCTGTTCACATGAATGGAGCTTAGCCGCGCCCAGGCCAGTGATAGTAGTCGTGACATCACTGGGCCTGTGGTAAACACAGAGAAGGCCGCGGCGCTCCCGCAGCGCGGCTGCCTTCTCAAACAGCTGATCGGCGGGGGCCCCGGGTGTCGGACCCCCGCCGATCAGATGCTGATGATCTATCCAGAGGATAGATCATCAGTTTTTAAAAACTGTAGAAACCCTTTAATGTTCTCCAATACTTCTCCTGAACCCCCTCAGCATTTTGTCCACATATTGGGCCCTGCATCTGCAAGTGGCTAAATAGACTAGGCCTGTAGTTCTAAAATTGATAAACGTACTGATGTCATATACGGACCCCGTGTTTGTATTACAGAACGTCTTGCCTTTTTTTATGGATCCACATGCTATATACCCACCACAGCGGAAGGTGCCAGTCAGTGGATTCCTAAGCCAGTGTGAGCCGGGTGTTGGAGGTTGGTGAAAACTATGGACCACACAATCCCTAATGTTCCTGCGACTGTGATAGGATGGGGAAAATACTAACAAGCAATTATTAGATTTCTATTCTTATAGACTCCAATCCATTAGCACTGGAGTCTATGAGAAATGTACTAGTTTCCTACGGAGCCCTGCTATAGACAAGGGCTCCATAGGAGACACAGCAGCACTTTTGGGTTTGCAAGCGCTCAGATGCTGTGGTCAGGTTTCACCATAGCATCTGAAGTGTTGAATGTCCGCGACCAGCATTATCTCTGTGGGTGTCTGCTGTATGAAACACTAGGCACCCTGCATCTATAGTGGCAGCTCCGCTCATGAGGGGGCGACCTGGCACTGGTCAGGAATAGCTTAATATCCCCAAAAAAAATCAATATCATAACTATTGTCAATACAATTTGTCTATATTAAAAATGTATCTCTTAATAATATAAAAATGAATTTCTGTCTGTCTGTCTGTTCTCTATGCGCGACCAAACTACTGGACCGATTTTCACCAAATTCGGCACACAGGTACATCAGGTGTCCGGGAAGGTTTTAGACCAGGTCTCATCTCTCTAGGACGTACCGTTCCCGAGATATTCCCAAAATATGATCTCCATTAGCCAACATTACAACTGGGAGCTTTGGTTTTAAACTCCAACTGCCATTCTCTGCAAAGCCACACAGGGAGGGCAGGTTTCCATAACAACCAGGTAATTATCAGCAGCTGAGGATCTCATCCATTTCTATTTACTGACACTGTTAAAGGTATTCCGGTTACCATAAATATAACTTATGTTTTTTTCTATTACTACAGTTCAGTAGTAATAAAAGATGTTTTCCTCCACTGCTGCCTATTGCGTGGGCTCATAAATAAGCATGGTATTGACCTTTAATTCAGGCCACCCTAAAAGAAGTACTTAAAACCCCCGCCCCAGGTCTCACTAAGCCACACCCCCAACTCTGTCAGGCCACACCCCCTTTCACTCCGCAGCCAACAGAGATTGAAAAAATAAAGGTAAAAATCAACTTCTGTCAGCTGCAGGGATGGGTGGGAGGTTGACTTTCTTTCTGCAACAACACACACAAACATTAAATAAAATAGATTAAATACACCCATGCGAAGCATCTTGCTAATCCACGCCCCCGACTCTGTCAGGTCACGCCCCCTCCCACTCCGCAGCCAACGGGAATTGAAAAAATGAAGGTAAAAATAAACTTCTGTTTGTTGCAGGGGTGGGAGGGTGAATTTCTCTCTGCAACGACACACAAAAATTTTAGATGAAATAGACTAATTATAGACTACAACCGGTCGAAGCCTTTTGCTAAGCCACGCCCCGTCTGTCAGGCCACGCCCCCTCTCACTCCGCAGCCATTCTGCAATGACACACAGAAACATTAAATGAAATAGATTAAATGCACCTATGCGAAGCGCTTTGCTAAGCCACGCCCCGACTGTGTAAGGCCACGCCCCCTCCCACTCCGCAGCCAACAGGGATTGAAAAAATAAAGGTAAAAATCAACTTCTGTCAGCTGCAGGGATGGGTGGGAGGTTGACTTTCTTTCTGCAACGACACACAGAAACATTACATGAAATAGATTAAATACACCCATGTGAAGCGTCTTGCTAATCCACGCCCCCGACTCTGTCAGGTTACACCCCCTCCCACTCCGCAGCCAATGGGGATTGAAAAAATAAAGGTAAAAATAAACTTCTGTTTGCTGCAGGGGTGGGAGGGTGAATTTCTCTCTGCAACGACACACAAAAATTTTAGATAAAATAGACTAATTATAGACTACAACTGTTCGAATCGTCTTGCTAAGTCACGCCCCCAACTCTGTCAGACCACGCCCCCTCTCACTCTGCAGCCATTCTGCAACGACACACAGAAACATTAAATGAAATAGATTAAATCACCTATGCGAAGCGCTTTGTTAAGCCACGCCCCCAACTGTGTCAGGTCACGCCCCCTCCTACTCCGCAGCCAACAGGGATTGAAAAAATGAAGGGAAAAATAAACTTCTGTCAGCTGCAGGGGTGGGAGGGTGAATTTCTCTCTGCAATGACACACAAAATTTTAGATGAAATAGACTAATTTCAGACTACAACCGTTCGAAGCATCTTGATAATCCACACCCCCAACTTTGCCAGGCCATGCCCCCTCCCACTCCGCAGGCAACGGGGATTGAAAAAAATCAGCTGCAGGGGTGGGAGGGTGAATTTCTCTCTGCAATGACACACAAAAATCGTAGATGAAATTGACTAATTTTAGACTACGACCATTCAGTACTAATAAAAGATGTTTTTTTCCACTGCTACCCATTGCGGGTCCCCATAAATTACCATGTCATCGACCTGTAATTCATGCCACTCTGACCCCCGCCCCAGATCTCGGGAAACCACGCTCCGACTCTGTCAGGCCACGCCCCCTCCCACTCCGCAGCCAACGGGGATTGAAAAAATGAAGGTAAAAATCAACTTCTGTCAGCTGCAGGGGCGGGAGGGAGGTTGGATTTCTTTCTGCAACAACATACAGAAACATTAAATGAAATAGATTAAATATACCCGTGCAAAGCAATGTTTTCTTCCACTGTTACCCATGGTGTGTCCTCATAAATTACCATGGCATCGACCTGTAATTCTGGCCACCATCAAAAGAAGGACTTAAAACCCTACCCTAGGTCTTTCAATGTCACGCCCCCGACTCAGTCAGGCCATGACCCCTCCCACCCCGCAGCCAATGGAGATTGAACAATTGAAGGTAAAAATCAACATCTGTCAGCTGCAGGGATGGGAGGGAGGATGACTTTCTCTCTGCAACGACACACAGAAACATTAAATGAAATAGATTAAATATACCCGCGCAAAGCAATGTTTTCTTCCACTGCTACCCATTGTGTTTCTTCAAATTACCATGGCATTAACCTATAATTCAGGCCACCCTGAAATGAAGGACTTAACCCCCCCCGTGTCCCATTAAACCACACCCCCTCCCACTCCGCAGCCAATAGGGATTGAAAAAATGAAGGTAAAAATCACCTCCTGTCAGCTGCATTGACTTTCTCTCTGCAACGACACACAGAAACATTAAATGAAATAGATGAAATATACCCAGGCGAAGCCGGGTCTTTCTGCTAGTTACTTATAAAGATAATACTTTCCCTATTATGATAACAACGGGAAATCTTGGTCTACCTTTTCTGTGGGTATTAGATAACTGGAGAGCCATGCCCATTAATCTCTTAGGTGCTATACTTACCTGAAGACACAGGATAGTACTACTCCCAAGACTTCTTTTTACTAGAGTCATTGCTTACTTTCTTTTCCTTAGTTAGGGTATGATTGGAAATCTTTCTGGTCTATGCTTTCTGGACGCTGCTATGTGTTGTTTAATTAAAGGGTTTATCCCATGATTAATGTAAAAAAATGAAAATCAGTCATCATATAATACATGACAATCTCTTTCTAACAAAGCTAGAACCAGCCCTGTACCTCACATGGATCCAGAGATCTCTACTTTCATTGCTCTGCTAGATTTATATCAAGCTGGCAGTTCAAGGGGAGTATCTTTTTTGCTGCAGCTCAGAGGGCGTGTTCGTGCTCTCCCTATCACAGCTTAGGAGGCAGTTAAAGGATAAAACTGAGCATGTGCGGCCTTCTCAGTGATTGCCAAAAAATTAGAAAAATAACAAAGAGCAGGTGACATTATACAGATAGATGTCATTGAATAATTCAGTAGCTATACACAATTTTTAATTACATGCAACTACAAATGTACTCAAATCCAGGTGCTGGTTTAAAAACTGTAAATATTTTTCATGGGACAACTCCTTTAATACAGCTTCTGTAGTAAGCAACGTTCCATACAGGAAAGAGTCTATTACACCTTTATTGTAGAGTTGTAATAAGGGACTGTTTGCTAATAATAGTGGTGCTGTGTAACGATGTGCATGCAACGTTTGTAATTGTTTTATGTTTGTAATATTTGTTCACAAAATAATAAAAACTGATTGAAAACTAAAAGAAAGCTAACCCTCTCCTGAGACCTGGCATCACTGATGGTTCAAGTTGGAGGACTAAAGGTGGATTTAGATAAGCAGATAATCACTTAGGCAATCACAGGCACCAACGACCAAATGACCAAACGTTGTAGCAGACAACTAGCATTTAAATGAAATGATTACCGTGCATTTTATTAACGACAACTGATGATTGTACTTGTTCGCACTAATGATTTAACAGACTCATAAAAAGAGGAGAAAGAGTACCAGGCTGGGGCCCTGCAGACTTGAGAGAAGAGTCAGTGAAGTTTCCAGGCACCAACATACTGGATCCACTACTGAAGGAAGATACAGATTCACATCTAACACATTTTCTGTCTGCTCCAGTGAAATCTGAGCAGGTCAGTGGAGGGGAGAGTAATAAAAGCATTAAATTTCCTCCATTTGTACACAATCTGTATGCGGATTGAGAGAATCCAATCTCTTTAGAGATGGTTTTGTAAAATTTTCCAGTTTGAAAACCATCAACTGCGTCTTCTTAAGTTCTCAGAAATCTCATTGGTGCCATACTTGTGACTTCCATGTGAGTTCTACAAACGTGTTGTAAAAATCCCTGTTATTTAAAGAACCCTGTTCTTTAAATAAAACAGGTCGCCCACTCACGTCTTATGGTCATCTCATTGACTGAAAACACCTTTAATTTTACCTTCAAATTATCTGCTAATCCTAAAGACTGACATACTTTTGCCACACACAGACATGTGATACTGGATTATTTTCCTCAATAAATAAATGACCAAATCTAATATTTTTAACTTATTTCATTTGGTTATCTTCATTTTTAGGACTGTATGGATATCTGAGTGAAAACTTCTGAAGGGTTCACAAACCTTCAAGCACCACTCTATATCCCTGAGAAGAAAAGGATCAGGGTGCATTCATACGCTGTTAATTTTGTGGCATAAATTTCTGGCCCCTAGGGTGGCCAGAGTTCCATCCACCCTAGGGGCAGGCTGATGTTAGAGTGGCCAGATGTCCGGTTTTCTGGCTCCCTGTTCCGTGCAGTGCCTGGACAGATGCAGGGATGTCCACCCTTTCAGTAGCTCACACTCAGACAGCTTCTCCTCTGTGTCTTCACGGAGCCAGGGGCATGGCCTCGTGTTTAGGGGTGTGGCTTCACATTTGGGGGCATGGCCGGCAAGGTCTGACTTTCTGGGGTGAAGACAGTGGCCACCCTAGCTGCTGTGGAGGTCACAGTTAAAGGGAGGGCGCTGTGGATGTTACTGTTAAAGGGGCAGGCTGCTGTGGAGGTCACTGTTAAAGGGGCAGGCACTGTAGAGGTCACTCTCAATACAACACACACAAACATTTAATGAAATAGATGAAATATACCCGGGCGAAGCCGGGTCCTTCTGCTAGTATTATTACAGCTTATTTTTCTAAAATGTTTTGAGAAGTTGTTTTCAGGAACAGGGAGGAGAACAAGTAGATAATGTTCTGCAGATATCTGTGGTCTGATATAAGTCTGAACACTTGTATACCTAGAAGGCATATTTTATCATCAGTTTCTGCTTCAATTAAATGTACTCATTCTAAGATGACGCAGGTGTGTCTGCTTCTTAGTTGGCACCCCAAGCTGCTTGTCATTTGCAGAGAATTAGAAACAGTGACAGCATAATGTGGGCTGATTTCCAAAATTTGATATCTTCTGGGGCGGAGCCTGGCATCAGACCAGTGTGCACATGCAAGCGTGAGCTCTGCTTGGGACCCAAGGGATATGGGCCTCATGTCAGGAACGTGCCTGTATCAGGTTGCAGGCGATCGACTAGACTTTCAAAAGTGACATAATTTGACATGTTTTCCTCTTGGTTTGGTTGCTGTTTACTACACCCCTTCCCCTCAGCTGTTGCGGGTGTGGTGATGGTCTTTCCCCTATTTATCCCTTCCTCTCCCAGTATCCCTTGCGGTTTATACTTTCTGTTGACATTGTTGTGTTTGGTGTGGATCTCGGCTGAGATCCGGTTGCTGCAATATCTGCATTAAGTTAAGTGTCATTTTCCCTTTTGTGTTTATCCTACTTTTCCCTGTTGTGGTTTTGCCTTCTGGAGTCTCCTGTTCGTCTGTCCTTTTGGAGGAACGGGTTGACTCCTTTCCCTGTCACTAGTGGCAGGGTTCTCTAGGGTCAGGTGTTATTAGGTTCCGGTGTATGAACTCTCCTACCACTAAGGCCTGTTCATACTGGTAGTCAGTCAGGGCCTAGTTTCAGGGTTTCCTGCAGGAGGTGACTGTTTCCCTTGTTTGGTCCTTTTCCCTTCCCTCTTACGCTTGGTGTGGCTATACCCTCCACACCAGAGCGTTACATTGTAAACTGACGAACAGAATTTAATGTCATTTTTGTGCAGACATTGATGCTATTACTGCGCTTACTGAACGGCTGCAGGGACTCTGCTTGGAGGTAGCTGACATCCGCAACCAGATTCAGAGACCACAGGCTGGTGGTTCTGGGGTGCTGGGTGTCAGGCCTGTTTGGAGCCTAAGGTCGCCCTCCCGGTCAGATTTTCTGGGGGATGTGATAATTTTTTTCTATTCAGGGAGGCGTGCAAATTGTATTTCAGACTGCGTCCACATTCTTCTGGTAATGAGGAGCAGAAGGTTGGTTTGGTCATCTCGCTGCTTAAAAGGGATGCGCAGTCATGGGCCTTTTCTCTGCCGACCGGATCGCAGTCTCTCCGGTCAGTAGATGAATTTTTCAAGGCTTTGGGGATTATCTATGATGACCTGGATCGTATCTCCCTGGCCAAGAACCAGATACGTGATACTCGTCATGGTGAGCGCTCGGTTGAGATCTATTGCTCTGAGTTCCAGAGGTGGGCGACCAATACTGAATGGAACGATCCGGCTCTACGTAGCCAATTCTGTCAAGGATTATCAGAAAGGCTGAAGGACGCTTTGGCCTTTCATGAAACCCGTGTCTTTGGACGCTGCTATGTCTCTTGCTATACGCATGGATAGGCGCCCGAGAGAGCGATCTAGGTGCCCCCGCTCTCAGGACGTACTATCACGTAGTGTATTGTCTTACTATGACACTTTGGGTGAAGATTCCCCTGGGTTGATGTCAGGGGATGAACCTATGCAGTTGGGGGGAGCTACTCCTGTTTCCACTCTTAAGCATTTTGGTAATAAGAAGGATGTGTGTTTTTTCTGTGGTCAGAAAGGATACTTTGTAAATGTATGTCCATGCATTCAATCTCTAAAAGAGAGAACAGAAAAGTGGGCGTTGAATTCTCGTCTCACTCTTGGTGGGGTGGTGGAGAGACTGAAAATGTGCATTTGTTTTCATCCTATAATACCCGTTTTCTCCTGACTGCCGAGGTGGCGCTAGAGTCAAGGGTTGTGAGAATTGAGGTGTTTATTGACAGAGGGGCCAGGGTGAACTTGACTGATGCTCAGTTTGTCCGTATGCATGGATTGTCTCAGAGTACATTGGAAAAGAAGATTTCTATGTTTGCCATTGATTCTGCACCTCTATCCCAGAAGTGTTTGTCTCAAATGGTGCATGATATCAAATTAAGAGTGGGTGAATTTCATCAGGAGCTTATTTTGTGTTTTGTGTTGGAAGGTCTTCCTGCTCCTGTAGTTCTGGGTTTACCGTGGTTAAGCAAACATAATCCGACCATTGACTGGCATACTAGACAAATTGTGGATTGGGGTGATTATTGCGTTGACAATTGCCTTAATACCTCTTTTTCTGCTTTAACTACTAAGACACTTCCCTCTTTTATATCGGATTTCTCTGATGTATTTTCTGAAGGTGGATGTCAGGATTTACCCCTCACCGGGAATACGATTGTCCTATCAATCTTATCCCTGGAGCAAGATTGTACAAATCTAGGCTGTATAACCTTTCTAGACCTGAGAGAACGGCCATGAAGGAATATATTGCTGAAAGTTTGGCTAAAGGTCATATTAGACCTTCCAAATCTCCTGTGGCAGCTGGGTTTTTCTTTGTAAAGAAAAAGGACGGAACTCTTAGGCCATGTCTGGATTTCCGTGAACTCAATCGGATTACTGTCCGTGATCCGTACCCCCTTCCTTCGATTCCTGACTTGTTTAACCAGATTATGGATGCCAAGGTGTTCTCCAAGTTGGACTTTAGGGGGGCATATAATCTGGTCAGGATCAAGGAAGGGGATGAATGGAAGACGGCTTTTAATACTCCTGAGGGCCACTTTGAGAACTTGGTCATGCCTTTTTGGTTGACCATTGCTCCTGCTGTCTTCCAGCATTTTGTTAATGACATTTTTCATCACCTGGTGGGGAGGTTTGCAGTCGTGTATTTGGATGACATACTAATCTATTTTCCAGATATGGTGACACATCAGGATCACGTTAGACAGGTGTTGCAGATCTTAAGAGATAACAAGTTGTATGCAAAAGTAGAGAAATGTGTTTTTGCTGTACATGAGGTGAAATTCTTAGGATACCTGCTTTCATCTTCAGGTTTTCGTATGGATCCAGAGAAAGTCCGTGCTGTTCTGGACTGGGACCAACCTGAAAATCTGAAGGCTCTTATGCGATTTTTGGGGTTCACCAACTATTACCGAAAATGTATTAAGAACTATTCGACAATAGTGAAACCCTTAACTGACATGACTAAGAAAGGGACGGATGTCTCTGTGTGGTCTGATGCAGCGTTGCAAGCCTTCTCCGCTGTGAAGGAGTGCTCATCTTCTGCCCCTATATTGGTGCAGCCAGATGTGTCTCAACCTTTCATTGTGGAGGTTGACGCATTCGAGGTGGGGGTAGGAGCAGTTTTATCACAGGGCTGGTCACCTGGTAAATGGCGCCCATGTGCTTTTTTTTCGAAAAAACTCTCTGCTGCGGAGAGAAATTATGATGTAGGTAAGAGAGTTACTGGCCATTAAGTTGGCTTTTGAGGAATGGCGTCATTGGTTGGAAGGGGCGATTCACCCAATCACTGTATTCACTGATCACAAAAATCTGGCTTACCTGGAGTCGGCTAAACGACTAAATCTGAGGCAGGCCAGATGGTCTTTGTTCTTCACCAGGTTTAATTTCATTGTCACATATCGTCCTGGGATTAAGAATGTCAAGGCGGATGCCTTGTCACGTAGTTTTCCTGGAGGTGGTGATTTTGAAGATCCGAGCTCTATAGTGTCTGAAGGAGTGGTGATATCCGCTCTTTATCCTGATCTTGAGGCTAAGGTGTTTGAGGCCCAGGGACATGGGCTGGAGTCTTGCCCTCCTGGGAAGTTGTTTTTTTCTTCTGATTTGCGTCATAAGGTGTTTGAGGAACATCATTCTTCGGTGCTTGCGGGACACCCTGGGAGTAAATCCACCGTCGACCTCATCTCTCGCAGATTCTGGTTACCGGGGCTGAGTAAGTGTGTTGAGGACTTTGTGTCGGCCTGTAGTGTCTGTGCACGCGCTAAGGTGACACATACTCGACCTTCTGGACCCCTACTTCCATTACCCATCCCGTCCAGACCATGGACTCACTTATCCATGGACTTCATCGGTGATCTGCCTGATTCGTCTGGTAAGATGTTATTCTGGTGGTTGTAGATCGTTTTAGTAAAATGGCGCGCTTTATTGCATTACCCGAACTCCCCAATGCTAAAACTCTTGCACAAGTGTTTGTTGACAACATTGTTAAACTTCATGGCATTCCCACTGACGTGGTCTCTGATCGTGGGACTCAGTTTGTGTCCAGATTCTGGAAGGCATTCTGTACTCGGCTTAGGGCACAACTGTCTTTTTCCTCTGCCTTTCACCCCTAGACGAATGGACTGAGCATACCAATCAGAGTCTGGAGACTGGAGATGTTTTGTCTCTGAGAAACATGAGGAGTGGTCCTCGTTTTTGTCTCTGGCAGAGTTTGCCATAAATAATCGCAGACAGGACTCCACTGGTAAGTCACCGTTTTTTGGTGCATATGGCTTTCACCCGCAGTTTGGCAAATTTTCTGGTTCTGATACTTCTGGTATTCCTGAGGAAGAATGTTTTTCGTCATCATTGTCATCTATATTGCGGAAAATTCAAAATAACTTGATAAATATGGGTAACAAGTACAAACAGATTACTGGGCTGTAGAAGATCCAGCAGTCATGGTGCATATTGGAACCAATGACAAAGTTAGAGGTAAGTGGAGCGTCCTTAAAAATGATTTCAGGGATCTAGGGCATAAGCTTAGGGCAAGGACCTCAAAGGTAGTGTTTTCCGAAATACTGCCTATACCACGAGCCACACAAGAAAGGCAGCGGGAGATTAGGGAGGTAAACAAATGGCTCAAGAACTGGTGTAGGAAGGAGGGATTTGGGTTCTTGGAGAACTGGGCCAAATTCTCTGTCGGCTACAGGCTCTACCGTAGGGATGGGCTGCACCTCAATGGGGAAGGGGCAGCTGTTTTGGGGGAGAAGATGGCTAGAAGGCTGGAGGAGTGTTTAAACTAGGGACTGGGGGGAGGGTAACTACATTATAGATGGGGAAGTGCAGATAGAGGCCTGGGGCAAGGTAATGGAACTGGTGGAGGAATGGAAGGAGGAACTAGAACATTTCATAAGGAAAGGTGTAGGGGAAAAAATATATATAAACCTTTTAACTGTATGTACACTAATGCCAGAAGCCTAACTAATAAAACTGGTGAACTGAAATTAGTGATGTGTAAGGAGGACTATGACATAATGGGAATAACTGAGACATGGCTGGATGCTACCTATGACTGGGCAGTTAACATACAGGGTTACAGTCTGTTTAGAAAGGATTGCCAAAACCGTAGAGGGGGAGAGGTCTGCCTATATGTAAAGTCCTGTCTAATGCCCACACTCCAGGAAGATATAAGTGAGGGACATGTATGACATGAAGATGTGGAGTCACTGTGGGAAGAAATAAATAAAGCCAAAAACAATAATAAAATACTAATAGGACTATATTATAAACCACCTAATATACCAGAGACCACAGAAAATCTACTTCTAAATGAAATGGACGAGGCGGCAAAACATAATTAGGTCGCTATATCTGGGGGATTTCAACTACCCAGATATAGACTGGGAAACTGAAACCTCTATATCTCATAAAGGAAACAGGTTCTTTGAAATAACCAAAGACAATTATCTTTCCCAACTGGTTCAGGACCCAACTAGAGGGACGGCCATACTGGACTTAGTATTAACAAATAGCCCTGACAGAACTACATATGTGCAGGTTGGGGGACACCTGTGAAATAGTTACCATAATATAATACCCTTCAAATTGTCATTCAAAAGAGCGTTTCTTCAGGAGGAACAAAAATACCAAACTTCAAAAAAGAAAAATTTAGCCAACTAAGAGAGACCATAGGCCTAACTAACTGGGACAAAGTCCTCAAAAATAAAAATACAGCCGCAAAATGGGATAATTTTAAAAGCTTCCTAATATCTAATTGTGAGAGGTACATACCTTATGGGAATAAAATGTTAAGGAACAAGAAAAAAACCAATGTGGATAAACAGAACTGTAAAGAAAGCAATAAATGACAAACAGAAAGCATTTAAATCACTAAAACAGGAGGGGAGTGAGGAAGCATTGAAAAACAATAAGGAAAAAAATAGAATATGTAAAAGACAAATAAAAACAGCCAAACTAGAGACCGAGAGATTAATCGCCAAAGAGAGTAAAAATAACCCTAAAATGTTCTTTAATTATATAAATGGTAAAAAGTATAAACCTGAAGGTTTCGGACCCTTACAGAGTAATGAGGGGGGAGTTGCAGAGAGTGATGAGGAGAAAGCAAAGCTACTAAATATCTTTTCCTCCACTGTATTCACTGAGGAAAATAATCTGTCAGATGAAATGCAAAATATAAAAGTAAATTCCCCTTTAAAAGTGCCCTGTCTGACCCATGAAGAAGTAGAGCGGCGTCTTAAAAAGATTAATATAGACAAATCGCCAGGACTGGATGGCATACACCCCCGTATCCTAAGAGAATTAAGTAATGTAATCGCCAGACCCTTATTTCTGATATTTAAGGACTCTATACTGACAGGGAGTGTTCCACAGGATTGGCGCATAGTAAATGTGGTGCCAATATTCAAAAAGGGTCCAAAAACAGAGCCTAGAAACTATAGGCCGGTAAGTTTAACATCTGTCGTGGGTAAACTGTTTGAAGGTTTTCTAAGAGATGCTATCTTGGAGTTCCTTAATGAAAATAAGCAGATAACTCCATATCAGCATGGCTTCATGAGGGATCGGTCATGTCAAACTAATTTAATCAGTTTCTATGAGGAGGTAAGTTCTAGACTGGACCGTGGCGAATCAATGGATGTCGTATATCTGGACTTCTCCAAAGCATTTGACACGGTACCACATAAAAGGTTAGTATATAAAATGAGAATGCTTAGCCTGGGAGAAAATGTCTGTATGTGGGTAAGTAACTGGCTCAGTGATAGAAAACAGAGGGTGGTTATTAACGGCACATATTCAGATTGGGTCACTGTCACTAGTGGGGTACCACAGGGGTCAGTATTGGGCCCTATTCTCTTCAATATATGTATTAATGATCTTATAGAAGGCTTGCACAGTAAAATATTAATTTTTGCAGATGACACTAAACTGTGTAAAGTAATTAACACAGAAGAAGACAGTACACTGCTACAGATGGATCTGGATAGACTGGAGGCTTGGGCAGAGAAGTGGCAAATGAGGTTTAACACTGACAAATGTAAGGTTATGCATATGGGAAGGAATAATTCAAGTCACCAGTACATACTAAATAGTAAAATATTGGGTAACTCTGACATGGAAATGGACCTAGGAATTTTAGTGAACAGCAAACTAAGCTGTAGAAACCAGTGTCAGACAGCTGCTGCCAAGATCAATAAGATAAAGATAATGGGTTGCATCAAAAGAGGCATAGATGCCCGTGATGAGAACATAGTCCTGCCACTTTACAAATCACTAGTCAGACCACACATGGACTGTGACTGTGACGAGGGGACATCCCCTGCGTCTGGAGGAAAGAAGTTTTGTACACAAACATATTAGAGGATTCTTTAAAGTAAGAGCAGTCAGACTATGGAACTCTCTGCCTGGGGAGGTGGTGATGGTAAGTTCACTAAAAGAGTTCAATAGGGGCCTGGATGTATTTCTGGAGGGTAATAATATTACAGGTTATAGTTACTAGAAATGGGTCGTTGATCCAGGGAGTAATTCTGATTGCCTAATTGGAGTCGGGAAGGAATTTTTTTCCCTAAAGTGGGGAAAATTGGCTTCTACCTCACAGGGGTTTTTTGCCTTCCTCTGGATCAACTTGTAGGAAAACAGGCCGAACTGGATGGACAGATGTCTTTTTTTGGCCTTATAAACTTTGTTACTATGTAAACGTGTGGCTGACAGGAAACGTATGAATGGTCCAGACCTAATTGTGGGTGATTCTGTGTGGCTGTCAACTAGGAACATTAAGTTGAAAGTTCCTTCTTCGAAGTTGGGTCCAAGATTTATTGGCCCATATAAGATCAAGGCCGTTATTAATCCTGTAGCATTTCGTCTTGAATTTCCTCAGACTCTGAAAATCCATAATGTGTTTCACAGATCTTTGTTGAAGAGATATGTTGAACCTCTGGAGCCATCTCCCTTGCCACCCGCGCCTGTCTTGGTGGATGGTAATTTGGAATTCCAGATCGTCAAGATCATTGATTCTCGAGTTCTCCGTGGGACTCTTCAATATCTTGTTCACTGGAAGGGTTATGGACCTGAGGAGAGGACATGGGTACCGGCATCTGACGTGAATGTCAGTCGTTTGGTGAAAGCCTTTCACAGGTCTCATCCTGATAAAGTTGGGCCTAGGTCCCCGGAGGTCACCCGTAAAAGGGGGGGGTAATGTCACGAACGTGCCTGCATCAGGTTGCAGGCGATCGGCTGGACTTTCAAAAGTGACATAATTTGACATGTTTTCTTCTTGGATTGGTTTCTGTTTACCACACCCATTCCCCTCAGCTTTAGCGGATGTGGTGATTGTCTTTCCCCTATTTATCCCTTCCTCTCCCAGTATCCCTTGCGGTTTATACTTTCTGCTGACATTGTAGTGTGTGGTGTGGATTTCAGCTGAGATCCGGTTGCTGCAATATCTGCATTAAGATAAGTGTCATTTTCCCTTTTGTGTTTATCCTACTTTTCCCTGTTGTGGTTTTGCCTTCTGGAGTCTTCTGTTGACTCCTTCCCCTGTCACTAGTGGCAGGGTTCTCTAGGGTCAGGTGTTATTAGCTTCCTGTGTATGAACTCTCCTACCACTAAGGCCTGTTCATACTGGTAGTCAGTCAGGGCCTAGTTTCAGGGTTTCCTGCAGTAGGTGACCGTTTCCCTTGTGTGGTCCTTTTCCCTTCCCTCTTACGCTTGGTGTGGCTATACCCTCCACACCAGAACGTGACACCTCATAAGCTCTTAAGGCAAAACTAAAATGGGCAAAACAATTAAGGATCGCTCTAAGAACACACCAGGCCATCTTAAACTGGGATCAGTCCTGGGAGACATCGATAAATTTATGAAAAAAGCCGACCCGCCCTTGGTAAGACAAGGCAGCAAGATGGCGCGGGAGGAAGAAGAGCGGCCTTCCGTGGACTTCTCAGCAGGCTCGGAGGCAGAGAGAGACAGCGAGGCAGAAATCCAACACAGGCAAGAGCACCTTCCAGTCTGGAGGGTCTTTATGAAAGAATTGCTGGTGGAATCACCAAGCCCTATAAAAAGAAATCTCCAGGATATCAAGAGAGACTTGAGGCAAGTGACTGAGCAGGTAGATAATGTGGAAAGTAACCAGGGGGCCATAGTAGAATTTGGATCTGCTGTATCATCCAGCTTAGACAACGCTCAAGCTCACATAAACCTTTTATACAATATGGTTGAAGACCAAGATAACCGCGGCAAGCGCAATAATGTTCGGATCAAAGGTCTCCCTGAAAAAATTACCCCTGAAGCTCTCATGGAGTTAGTGACTGAACTTTTTACCTTATAAACTATATTACTATGTTAATAATGTTAGGCCCGGAATCCACAATGGAGCTATCAATGAATCGGGTGCACAGGGCAATATGCTGTCCCCCTAGACCGACTGAACTGCCAAGGGATGTTATTTGTTGGCTGGTGAGCTTCCAAACTAAAGAAAAGGTTCTTCAATCAGCTTGCGGGACACCCTTCCTCTGCAGGAGCTGACATCTCTCTGTTCCAAGACCTCTCTCCTCTGACATTACAGAAATGGAGGGCTCTAAAAACCATTGCTCAAGGTCTTTCAGGAGCGACGTATAACATATCGCTGGCTACACCCGTTCGGGGTACTCATCAATGCTCCTGGATGTAAAGTGACTGTTCACTCTCCAGCTGATCTACAAATAGTATATTAGACCCTAGATATGGAACCGCTGGAGATCCTGGATTGGAATGCTGTCCAGAATCTGACTGACCTCCCGCCACTTCCTTTCATTGCTACTTGGACGCCAACTCTCCCTCCAAAACAACAACGCATGAAGAGGAAACCTGACAACTATAGGCCGGTAAGTTTAACATCTGTCGTGGGTAAACAGTTTGAGGGTTTTCTAAGAGATGCTATCTTGGAGTACCTCAATAAGTAAAGAACTCCATATCAGCATGGCTTCATGAGGGATCGGTCATGTCAAACCAATTTAATCAGTTTCTATGAGGAGGTAAGTTCTAGACTGGACCATGGCGAATCAATGGATGTCGTATATCTGGACTTCTCCAAAGCATTTGACACTGTACCACATAAAAGGTTAGTATATAAGATGAGAATGCTTGGCCTGGGAGAAAATGTCTGTATGTGGGTAAGTAACTGGCTCAGTGATAGAAAACAGAGGGTGGTTATTAACGGCACATACTCAGATTGGGTCACTGTCACTAGTGGGGTACCACAGGGGTCAGTATTGGGCTCTATTCTCTTCAATATATTTATTAATGATCTTGTAGAAAGCTTGCACAGTAAAATATCAATTTTTGCAGATGACACTAAACAGTGTAAAGTAATTAACACAGAAGAGGACAGTACACTGGTACAGATGGATCTGGATAGACTAGAGGCTTGGGCAGAGAAGTGGCAGATGAGGTTTAACACTGACAAGCGTAAGGTTATGCATATGGGAAGGAATAATGCAAGTCACCAGTACATACTAAATGGTAAAATATTAGGTAACTCTGACATGGAAAAGGACCTAGGAATTTTAGTGAACAGCAAACTAAGCTGTAGAAACCAGTGTCAGACAGCTGCTGCCAAGGCCAATAAGATAATGGGTTGCATCAAAAGGGGCATAGATACCCGTGATGAGAACATAGTCCTGCCACTTTACAAATCACTAGTCAGACCACACATGGAGTACTGTGTACAGTTCTGGGCTCCTGTGAACAAGGCAGACATAGCAGAGCTGGAGAGGGTTCAGAGGAGGGCAACTAAAGTAATAACTGGAATGGGTGGACTACAGTACCCAGAAATATTATCAAAATTAGGCTTATTCACTTTAGAAAAAAGACGACTGAGGGGAGATCTAATAACTATGTATAAATATATCAGAGGTCAGTACAGAGATCTCTCCCATGATCTATTTATCCCCAGGACCGACTGTGACGAGGGGACATCCTCTGCGTCTGGAGGAAAGAAGGTTTGTACACAAACATAGAAGAGGATTCTTTACGGTAAGAGCAGTGAGACTATGGAACTCTCTGCCTGAGGAGGTGGTGATGGTAAGTTCACTAAAAGAGTTCAAGAGGGGCCTGGATGCATTTCTGAAGGGTAATAATTACTAGTAATAATACCTCACAGTTTTTTTTTTGCCTTCCTCTGGATCAACTTGTAGGAAAACAGGCCAAACTGGATGGACAGATGTCTTTTTTCGGCCTTATAAACTATGTTACTATGACAAGCTGACACCTAGAAGACTCCCAGTGGACACTGCTGACTGAAGAATCCTAAGTTTGAAATAATACTAGATTATAATTTTCTCTTTATTTTGCACTTGTTTTTTCTTTCATATGTTTGATACTTGGGGAGGGCTAAAAGGAATGCTATTTTGGGCAATTGTTTGACCCCCCCCCCATATATGCTGTCCTATATGGCTGCCTTGTATATATTTATGCCATTACAACTGCACTATTTACTGACCCGTATCCCTCTGTCAGGTTCCACGATTGGTCACACCGACCCCCTATACACAGGTCTTCAGTTTACTTTTCTTCCCTACCTGTGATATATACTGGCTAAATACCCACCATAACCACTACTTCTCACATTGTAATTGCTGAGATAAGATTAGCATCTATCAACGTCACTAGCATCACTGTGATGTAGGGTTTATTGCTAACTGACTTGTTGTTCATCTTTTTCTTTTTGATTTGTTTGTTTAATGCAGTTTCCTTGAGTCCAGAGGAGTACATTGTTGTAAGCTATTGCCTCTATTTTCAATATCAATATTACTACACGTAATGTCTGTTTTTTCAATGTCCGAGGTCTGAGCGCACTTTCCAAGAGAGGCCAAATCATCCAACACATGTGCAAACACCGTGGTAGATGTCATGATGTTACAAGAGACGCACTTCAAGAAAAAACACATTCCGTGCTTATCGAGATCCACCTACAACCAATGGTATCATAGTGTGTCTCCTGAGTCACCAACAAAAGGTACAACCATAGGTATACACAAAAAACTTACTCTTGGAGGTGCACTCGATTGATAAAGACGGTCGATATGTTTTCCTGAAGGGTACTATATGCAACCGGATGTATACGTTCAGTAACATACGCCCCCAATTTCTCCCAACATACATGGCTAACTGAGATTCTGGCTCTGTTTCGTGAATTTGCTGAGGGGGTGATGGTCCTGGGTGGGGACCTAAATGTAGTACTTAACCTGCAAATAGATGCTTTCTCTAGACGCTCATCTCTCTCTCAACAGACGCAGGTCTAGTTGACTCCTGGAGGACTCTCCATCACTTTAACAAAGACTATACTTTTAATTCAATATCTCACAAGTCATACCAATGACTAGATTATATTTTTGTCCCACCTCACTTGCTTTCTGCTTGTAAAAAAAGCCACCACTGGTAATATATTACTTTCAGATCACGCACCATTATTTTTAGAAATTGCTCTTGTGGACCTCCCCAAGTCTTTCACTTCCTGGCGTCTCAATGAGACACTGCTGGGCAATAAAGAACATGTCAGTAACATAATGGGAAAACTAGAGGAATACTTCAAGCTTAATGAAACTGATGAGTCTAATTAGTGTGGTTTGGGAGGCCCACAAGGCAGTTGTGAGAGACCACTTTATATAACTGGGATCATATTTGAAACGTAAAAGAGAAGCAACTATATCAAACCTCTCAGCACAAATTCAGAATATGGAACAAGTACATAAAAAACACTTAAAAGCTGATGATTTAACTAAATTAGATACACTAAGGACAGAGCTTAGGAACATTATAAATGTAATATCTGCAAAAATATCTCTCGGCTTAATTCCGATACTACGCCCATGGAGACAAGGCCTCCAAGTTCATGTTAACCAAACTAAAGAAAAGGAAGTCTAGAGCATATATCCACTCTGTCAAATCAGCCTCTTCCTGACCCTTGATGTCCACAGAGCAAATCGCAGCTCGTTTCTGTGAATTTTATCAACAACTATATAATCTACGTAGCTCTACATCCAAACAAGCGGAAGAAGTCAGGGGTAGAGATAATGAAGCATGGTTGGAATCCATTCATTTACCAATATTAGATGAGACTAAAGCCACTTCACTTTTTCGCCCTTTTTCACTAGAATTATCCCGTGCCATTAAAACCACTTCCCTCCGTAAAAGTCCCGGCCCAGATGGTTTGTCATTGCTCTATTAGAAGACATTTCAGTCCATTCTCCTCCTCAAACTACTTAATGTTTGCAATGAGGCCCTCCAAAAAAAACCTCTACCACCCCAAATGCTGTCAGCCACAGTCACGATAATCCCCAAGGAAGAGAAGGATCCTGCGCTATGTGCAAGTTATAGACCCATCTCCTTACTTAATGCGGATCTAAAATTATATGCGAAAATGTTCGTACTTAGACTGAAACCACTACTCCCCCTGCTTATTAATATGGTACAAGTGGGATTCGTGACTGGTAGAGAGGGTCGTATGAATACGATCCGTTTGATCAACATTATAGATAGGGCCAAATCTCGCTCGATACCCCTAGTTTTACTGGGTACTGATGTCGAAAAGGCTTTTGACAGGGTGGACTGGCTATTCATGACCAAAGTCCTTGCTAAATACCACATCCCCCCCCCCCATTTATAGAGGCTATTATGGTAATGGATAATATAATCTATCTATCTATCTATATATATATATATATATATATATATATATATATATATAATATATAGGGAACCTACGGAAAAAGTTCTAGTTAATTCCACTCTGTTCCCTCCCTTTACAATCCGAAATGGAACCCGACAGGGATGCACCCTATCGCCTCTACTCTTTGTCCTTACCATTGAGCCTCTACTGCAAGCTGTGAGACAAGATAGCAGGATTGAGGGTATGCGAATTGGGGAGACACACCATCAGGTAGCAGCTTTTGCAGATGACTTACTCATCATCATCACCAACCCTAACAGGGCATTGCAGGTGATCCAATCTATCCTGCATAAATCTGGGGAATTATCTAACTTCCTGGTCAATTTTTTAGATGCCTAATCTCAGGAAATGTTACAACTACATTCACCCTTTCAATGGTCTAATGATCGCATAAAATTTTTGGGGATATACCTAACTTCAGAGCCTTCTGATTTGTACAAAGCTAACTTCTTGAATATGCCCTCGCAAATACAATCATTATTAGACTCTTGGGAAACACCATTTGCTTCCTGGTTTGGCAGGAGGGCTATGGTTAAAACTATTATATCTCCTAGAATTTTGCAATTCTCCTAGAAATCTGCAGATTCTCCCTATACATCTACCCAACAGTTTTTTCCACTCAGCTACGTACCACCCTCTTGGCGTATTTATAGAAGAAAGCCAGACCTAGACTCTCTCATACACAACTTATACAGCCTAATAAACAAGGTGGTATTGGCCTTCCAGATTTTCTGTTATATTACAAAGCTATCCAAGGTCTTAGATGTCTGGAATTACTTTGTCCTCATGAAGGTCGCTTAGACATCCAGGCGGAGTAAGCACAGGTGCCGTTGCCTCTGAGATCTGTTCTCTTCTTCATGGGGGACATTCCCAGAGACATTAAATCTGCCTTGAGTCCATACACAAATAACACTATTAAAGTCTGGAAGCAATGCCTCTACCACACCTTACTGACACCTCACTTCTCCCCTCTAGTTCAAGTGAGAGACATCCTGAATGACTCTTCCCCTCTCTTTAGAAGATCACTTATAGAAGCTGGAAAACACATCCCAATACCAGCTTTGGACTTCTTAGACTCTAATCTCAACCTACCTAATGATTGGCAATTTCACTCTCAGCTCAAGTCACTGTCTCCCTTGCAAATGTTCCATATCTAACATTGTATTAGGCGAATTCCATTGCAACCCCAAAACAAGGCGTTAGATCAGACGCCTTTTGAAAAATTAGCTGTTATGAATAGATCACCACCTCGAAAAATCTCAGCTACATATGCCATCTTAATATCTAACCTTAGACCTAAAGTACTATCTTTTCTTACCAAATTGGAAACATCTTAAAATCTCATTCTCAGATAGCAAGAGAATATACCTGTTAGCACAGACCCCTAAGATTTCCAAATGTCTGAAATTACAGGAGAACTATTACAAAGTTCTTACCTGGTGGTACTACACACCAGACAGATTACATGCAATATTTCCATCCTCCAACCCATTATGCTGGAGATGCCATCAGTCTATAGGCTCTTTCCTACATATCTGGTGGTATTGTCCCAAAATTGTCCCATTCTGGACAGAAATTGGAGACATAACATCAAGGATCTGTCAGAAAGTGATACCTCCAATCCCTAAAACATATATTCTTAATATACACGAGACACAAGGGATGACTAACCTGAGGAGAAAACTATGTACTTATTTGCTAGCTGCAGATAGAATTCTAGTGGCCATGCATTGGAAATCCACATCCCCCCCCCCCAATAGCCCAATGGCTTTTGCGCTGTAATCATAACTACCGTATGGAACAGATTGCTAGTTGGGAAAATGGCTCCCACTCCACATTTTTACACATCTGGCAACCCTGGCAGAAATTTAGAGGATTTCAGAGCCCTTGAGAGACAAGTATATTGATATAATAGCTTCACTAGACCTCCTTGCAGTTTACTATTTTTATAGAGTATAATTACACTTCCTTTTATAGTGGTAAAACTTCCTATAACAGTGGACCTCCTCTGCGACTACAGTTTGGATTGAAATGGACATACCCTATGCCCCCTCCTCCATGAAATCTTTCTCCAAACCCTTCCTATCCTTCCCTTTCTACACTCCTACCCCCACCCCACCCGCCCAAATCATTCCTTCCCTGTCTTTGTTTCAATACATTTGCTTTACATGTTTTAATTGATTGTAAAATCAAAGCTGATTTTTGTTTGAAATCTTATAAATGCAGCAATTCAGGGAGACTGCGGTTGCGCCACAAGGGATTATATGAAGAATAGGTATGTGGGTATGCTCTTTTCCTAAACACTAAATACTGTAAGCTAGCTCTTCATAGCAGCTTATGAACACAACCTCCGAGACCACCGCAGGGTTACTTGATTTGGCTCTAATCCACCAGGCTGCATAGGTCAATTGCACTGCAATATAGTAAAGATACACAGTAAATTAGGAAGCACCAATCCTCCCTGAGCAGGCCTGTGGGGTACTTGCATGCCTAGGAGATTGCTTACACCTTAAAAAGGGAGACACCAATCTATCCAAATGTATCAAATGGGGACTTTAGACGGAAGTGCTCCTTCCCGGCAATTGGCTGCTCGTCGACCGCCGTATTTACATGCAGCTATCTCCTCCGCAGTATGAGGAAGAGCAATCTCTAATGCCATCTCACTTCCCTATACAAACTCATTTTTTGCTGGCACCAGAGGATGTTTACACAGCACAATCTGCTGCTGGCAAACAGCGATTTTTGTGTCCACACAAATGATCTATTACACTCGATCATCGGGTAATTGGCAGCACCTTTACACCGCCAGATCTCTAACAAGCGTGTCAATGAATGTTCCTTAGCGATTATCTGGCTGATGTAAAGAGCCCTTTAGGCAACATAACTGGGGACGACCTGTACAAGTCCAGCAACCTAAGTGGTATTATAATTTTAAAAATGATGATGCCTCCAACCAGCGATAGAGGCAGACTTTACCAAGCCTCAAGCTAATGTACTCCATAGTGGGGATCACATTAAGCTGATAAAATCTACCTACCTCCCTGTGGACCACAATCCTCAAATATTTAAATTTTTCTACCTGTAATCTCCAGCTGGGTGTGATACTGGACAGGCTCAGACTGGTCAACAGGGGAGTAGGTGAATTCCCCTGATGGGCCCCTGAGTAAAGTGGGCTCCTAATCACCCACCCCCTGCACAAGTGGTACATGACATAATACACTGACATACAGCATCTCAACCAGCCAATGTGCTCATATAAAAAACTGGATAGATTTAACAAAGTACCTAGTTTATTATTATAGATGCATCAGGTGGATGAGATAACTTCTAGGCACACAGTCAAGCTAGCCAGTAACCTCTTTCCCCAGGGTCACTGCAGGCCCCCCATAATCAATCATAATTGTAACATCTTGCCACTGCTGTTGCTGTGTGAGCAGATAGTCTTTGCATGTTGCAATACAGTAGGTCTTCAGAATGAATTTTAATGGTGGGCCCTATGCACTTCAGTCTGACATTGATATTGGATGAATATAGATCATCAATGAAACCAAAAAATGATTTGCTCCAACTGACACAAAGACCTCAGAATCTACCGTAAATATTATCTGTGCCTAAGAGCTTGTCCAAAGAATCTTTCGGATTAGCTAAATGAATCAGTATATCATCTGCACAAAGGAACTTTTCAGAAATATCTGCTACATCCCATCCCTCTTTTAGGATTATTATTAATATTAAAAAAGGGGCTCCATAACCAGGGAAAAGAGCAGTGGAGATAATGGACATCCTTGCCTAGTTCCTTGGCATAGGGGTAAAAGATCTGAGGTGTAATTATTAATGCTGACTCGCACAGTAGGAGACCAATATAATAAGCGCAACCAACAAAGATAAGCCTGTGGAAAGACCTTTCGTCATAACATCTCTCACATAACGTCCCATTCAATGGAATCAAAGGTTTTTTGTTATCTAGGGAAGATAGCACCCTCAGTCCAGAATTATGTCGAACATGCAGATTAGTAAATATTCTTCCAAAATTTATATCTGTAGTTTTCCCTGGCATAAAACCTGACTGGTCAGTTCCTATTATAGAAAGAATCATCTTTCAACTTCATGCAAGAACCTTCGCCAGTATCTTAGCATCCAAATTTATAAGCAAAATAGGCTTGTAAAAACTACACTGGTCAAGAGGCTTACCCGACTTATGTAACACCACAATAGTAGCTTCAGAGAAAGATAGGGTTAAAGACTGATGTTCAAATGCGTACTCAAATACTTTCAGCAGCCTGGAGTCATGGCCCTCAGCATATAATTTATATCACTCAGCCGGGAAGGCATCTGGACCAGGTGTCTTTCCCACAACCAAAAAAGAAATATCAGTCTCTATTTTAGAAGTAGTGATTGGAGAAGCCAAAACTACCAGCTCCACCCTTGTACACGAGACCCTAGAAGCACGCAGTGGAATAATATAAGGAGAATTATTCAAATATTTCCTTGGGCTCTTTGACAAGAGTTCCCAGACTTATTAAAATATTCACAACCACAGTTTGATGAGATTCAGATCTGGCTAAATATGCTAAGTTTCTGCCATTCTTGTCCCCTTCTGGGAAAATTTATTGTTTTTGGGCCAAAAACTATTTTTGGGTATATTCGTAAAGATCATCCTCTGCGCCTCGAGCCATTCATCCCTAGACCCATCAGTCAGGTCATTCAAAAACCAGTTTCTTTCTCTAAAACATTCACTTCTATCCTAGTGCTACATAATTAAGCTCTATGAGTTGCTATGGCATGGATGAGTACATATCTCTGAATTAAGAGTGTTTCATTCTACTAATGATGCTCATTATCAGCCCAGTAATTAGCCATTTGCTGATGGCACTGGTTTAAGACTAGGAGTGTGAAGACAATATGGAAACAAAATAAAAGAATATGTGGAGGAGGTTAATCGCTTCCAGAAGGATCAGGGTATCCTAATGGAATAGAGAAACTTGGGGCGCCAATGGGGCAGAGGGTTAAACAAGATGCTAATGTTAATGAAATGATAATACCACATACAGTGCCTTGCGAAAGTATTTGGACCCCTGGAACTTTTCAACCTTTTGCCATATTTCAGGCTTCAAACAAAAAGATATAACATTTTAAATTTTTGGTGAAGAATCAACAACAAGTGGGTCACAATTGATTAGTGGAACGAAATTTATTGGATCATTTAAACTTTTTTTATAATAAAAACTGAAAACTGGGGCGTGCAAAATTATTCATCCCCCTTGCATTAATACTTTGTTGCGCCACATTTTGCTGCGATTACAGCTGCAAGCCGCTTGGGGTATGTCTCTATCAGTTTTGCACATCTAGAGACTGAAATTCTTGCCCATTCTTCCTTGCAAAACAGCTCGAGCTCTTTGAGGTTGGATGGAGAGTGTTTGTAAACAGCAATTTTCAGTTCTTTCCACATCTTCTCAATTAGATTCAGGTCTGGACTTTGACTTGGCCATTTTAAGACCTGGATACGTTAATTTTTGAACCATTCCATTATAGATTTTGCTTTATGTTTGGGATCATTGTTTTGTTGGAAGATAAATCTCTGTCCTAGTCTCAGGTCTTTTGCAGACTCCAACAGGTTTTCATCCAGAATGATCCTGTATTTGGCTCCATCCATCTTCCCATCAATTTTAACCATCTTCCCTGTCCCTGCTGATGAAAAGCAGTACCAAACCATGATGCTGCCACCACCATGTTTGACAGTGGGGATGGTGTGTTCAGGGTGATGAGCTGTGTTGCTTTTACGCCAAACATATCGTTTTGCATTGTTTCCAAAAAGTTCGATTTTGGTTTTATCTGACCAGAGCACCTTCTTCCACATGTTTGGTGTGTCTCCCAGGTGGCTTGTGGCAAACTGTAAACGAGACATTTTATGGATATCTTTGAGAAATGGCTTTCTTCTTGCCATTCTTCCATAAAGGCCAGATTTGTGAAGTGTTCGATTGATTGTTGTCCTATAGACAGACTCTCCCACCTCAGCTGTAGATCTCTGCAGTTCATCCGGAGTGATCATGGGCCTCTTGGCTGCATCTCTGATCAGTGTTCTTTTTGTTTGAGATGAAAGTTTAGAGGGACGGCCGGGTCTTGGTAGATTTGCAGTGGTCTGATACTCCTTCCATTTCAATATGATCGCTTGCACAGTGCTCCTTGGGATGTTTAAAGTTTGGGAAATCTTTTGGTATCCAAATCCGGCTTTAAACTTCTCCACAACAGTATCACGGACCTGCCTGGTGTGTTCCTTGGTCTTCATGATGCTCTCTGTGCTTTAAACAGAACCCTGAGACTATCACAGAGCAGGTGCATTTATATGGAGACTTGATTATACACAGGTGGATTCTATTTATCTTCATGAGTCATTTAGGACAACATTGGATCATTCAGAGATCCTCAATGAACTTCTGGAGTGAGTTTTCTGAACTGAAAGTAAATGGGCCGAATAATTTTGCACGCCCAACTTTTCAGTTTTATTATTACAAAGAAAGTTTAAATGATCCAATAAATTTCGTTCCACTTCACAATTGAGACCCACTTGTTGTTGATTCTTCACCAAAAATTTAAAATGTTATATCTTTTTGTTTGAAGCCTGAAATGTGGCAAAAAGCTGAAAAGTTCCAGGGGGCCGAATACTTTCGCAATGCACTGTAATAAGGTGGGGATGGGTGAACTGATTGAGATAAGCAAGGGAAGGCTACTACAAATGAAGTGTTATGAATATCAAACACTTAGTAGAAAAAGTTGTTGGGAAGATAAAGTTACTTCCCCTCCCAGAATGGTTTCAAATGAGCGCCACTCTCTGCTAAATAATATCTATACTAATAACGGTTCATAAGTCACCATTCAAAATATGATAGATACTCGAATAAAATAGACATTAAGGTCGCATAGGATACAATATAATGATAATTAAATGATAATAAACTATGATAAATTGGTAAAATAAAGGGTATAATAAAATAATATGGAAAATTGATTCACTTCACACGGGGGGTGGTCAACAAGATAAGCACATAACACCTGTGACGGACACCCCCCGGCCAGGATGGCGTATAAGATGTTTACCAGATTGATAGCAGCACATTGACAAGCTTCTTATCAATCCTTTTATTTCCAATAAGTAAAAGTTCATCACAGGCAGTAAGTTCGTCTAAAAAAAGCTCAACGTGTTTCGGGTGGATAGAAGACCCCCCTTCCTCAGGAGCAATACAGATAACACATTTGCATGTACATAAGGAGTTACTCACATATTTATAGTTGTTATAGCTGGCACGTGGAGTTCGCTAGATGGCGGGAGAATGGGGTCTCGGAAGTGCTTATTCGTTCCCGTTATGCGTTCCACTGTGGAACGCACAGTGGTAATCCGAGTGTGATCGGGTAAGTATAATCAAACATACTCATAGCAAAAGCCCGATGGGGAAGAAAAGGAAGAGGCAAAATAGGATCCGATGCTTGTTTCAGTATTTCGATGGAGCCATTGGATTATATCAATGCATTCCTCGTTGGAGCGCCGGATAGTAGTCATGTGACCAAATCATGTGATGGAAATCCGATCACGTGATCGGGCTCTCTCTCACATCGGGCTTGCATATGACTCGCTTCTGGTGATGCGCTCCAACTTGGAGCGCATCACCAGCCGAATCTAATGAGCACGTGTTTAGGCTCAACTGCATCATATATTCAAGTATGGGGAAGACATAATATATATTCGTGCAAAAAAAATATGAATCATGGAAACTGGAAAAAATAAATATGAATCATGAATTGATACATGCAAAGTTAATAAATAAATAAATATTGAGTACTAGTGAATACATATAGATATAAATATTGAGTACTAATGAATAAATATATAAATGGATAAAACATATAAATGGATGAGAATTTACACATACACACACATAATAAGTATCTATGTAGAAAGATGAATATGTTATAAATTCTCAAAAAAACAAAAAATTGTATATTGTTACAATGATAAAAACTAAAAAAATTTATAAAAATGAAAATTTATAATATAAAAAAAATGTTTCATAATATATATATAAAAAAATTATTTTCTGCTTATATACTAAAGTTATGTATTAAAATGATGGTTTAAAATTATATGGCTCTACTCTAATCAGAATATCTTTGTATATTGAATTCATTATTTTTACGCAAGTATATTTTTTTCTTTATCACTCGTTACTTGGTTCGTATAGTTAGTGTATTTAGTAGTTGACATACTCAAGTGATTCATTAAGCCCGAAAGGTACTAGTGTATTTAGCTTCAATAGGGGTTACTTTAAGTAATGATGGGTCCCCGTCGTGATAATTCGCAAAATGTCTAGAGACACTATGGGTACCGACTTTTCTTTTGATGTTCGATCTATGCTCATTCATGCGTTCATGCAATGTTTGGGTAGTTCGGCCTACATAGTATAGTTTGCAGGGGCATTCCAATAGATAAATCACATTTGAAGTACTACAATTCATACTATGTTTGAGGGCAATCCAGTTTTCTGATGTGGGTATCCGAATCTTTTACCCTATCTGAAATCATGTCGCAACACTTACATCTTTTTATTTTACATTTATAGGAGCCCCTTGTTTCCAAATTATTTCTTTTTACCAACTTCTTCTGTTTGTCCTGATTGTGGTCAAGCTTTGGACATGAAGGTGCTAACATATTTTTCAGGGTTTGGGCCTTACGGAAAGTAACACTGGGTACCTTCGGAAGATTTTTTCTGATAATCGGGTCTTTCCTCAAGATTCCCCAGTGTCTCATTAAGATATTTCTAATCTCTTTATGCTGAGTGTTGTAACGTGTAATCAAGTTTTTTGGTTTTTACTTCTTAGACTTTCCTTTTGGGTTTCCATAGAGATTCTTTTAATCGATTCTTTTAATATTGTTAAGGGGTAACCTTTATCACTAAATCTTTTCTTCAGTATTTTAATTTGTTCGTGCATATGGTTATCGTTTGAGCAGTTTCTTCTAATACGTCTCATCTGACTGTAGGGGATGTTGTTCTTCCATCTATGATGATGGCAACTTTTGTAGTCAAGAAAGCTATTGGTGGTCTACATTTTTGAAATGAGTTTCCGTGACAATTTCATTATTTACTATATTTAAATGTAGGTCTAAAAAAATAGCTTCAATGTTATGTTCTAAAGTGATTTGAGATAGGGTAAACGATATAACTATGTGAATAACTCCTTATGTACATGCAAATGAGGAAATGGGGTCTTCTATCCACCCGAAACGCGTTGAGCTTTTTTTTAGACAAACTTACTGCCTTTGATGAACTTTTACTTATTGCAAATAAAAGGATTGATAAGAAGCTTATCAACGTGCTGCCATCAATCTGGTAAACATCTTATACGCCATCCTGGCCGGGTGGTGTCCGTCACAGGTGTTATCTGGTTATCCTGTTGACCACCCCCCGTGTGAAGTAAGTCAATTTTCCATATTATTTTATTAGACCCTTTATTTTACCATTTTATCATATTTTATCATTTCATTATATTGCATTCTATGGGACGTTAATGTCTATTTTATTCGAGTAGCTATCATATTTTGAATGGTGACTGATGAAACGTTATTAGTATAGATATTATTTAGCAGACAGTGGCGCTCATTTGAAACCATTCTGGGAGGGGAAGTAACTTTATCTTCCACTCCAAACAACTTTTTTTTAAACTGGGAGCACATGTAGCCAAAAAGGGTTCAGATGCCACAACCGTATTGGGTGACCCACTGGCTGTGCAACAATTACTAACAAAATGACATGATCTTATATCCCTCTAGACAGGTAATCACTCGCTGTGACATATGGTAGCAGATCTTTACTAGCAAAAGCTAGGTTTATTCTTGAGATCCAGCCGAAGCAGAATGGCAGGAGAATTGTATTAATAAAGTGGGATGTAGATGCTGCCATACTTCCCGAAGACCATATGCCTTAGCCCAGTGTTGCAGGGAATAGCTGTGCGATGCTTGTGGGTGCAAGCCATCTCTCAATGGATCCAGGGTAAAATTGAAGTCAACCAAAAATAATTCGAGGAGCGGCTGGGAGAAGTGCTATTTTCCCCATGATGTCATCTAACAGGTGGGAAATGTAAATTCCTATCAATAGGTATTTTTTTTGTTTGTTTTGAATCTCTTTATTTAGAACTCAAAAAAGAAAATATAAATCATATATGGTCCTATAAACATGGGAATATCATGCCCATGGAGACAAACCTAATTACACAGTGCTAATCGCTAACAAATTGGTTTACATAAAATGATACCCCCGTGAACAAGAAAAAGGCAGAGACCTTCAGGGGGAATTAAACAGGAGCAGAGTCCATCAAGAGGGGGTGGGAAAAGAAAAAAAAAAAAAAAACACTACAGTTGTGTGAATGTAGCCTCAGGGAGAAATTGGTTTGGCAGATGTCTAAGATCAATATGGATATATCTTTCCAATACTGTTTTAGTTTCAGGCAAGACCACAAACGATATGTATCAAGGAAACTACAGCTCCAGAATTGCGCCAGCACTGATTGCTGCCGTTTGAGATTACTCTGTGACTTTTAGGTGGTGCTATATACTATCTTAATTGTAAGTACATCTAGAAAATTTCGGTGATAATTTGGTGACCCAATGCCACTCTAGGATAGAAAAGAACCTACCTATATCTTGCTCCCATCTATACATGTATGGGGTCTTATCTCTCGCGCAGGCAGCGGGCGGTACTGCGCCTGCGCGAGATTTCAGAGGAGAGAGGCAGGCAGCTCTGGGAGTGGTTTGAAGAGCTGCCATGCCGGAGATGAGGGGGGCGGCAGCCAAGCATGCTAATGTGGGTGGTTACCCCTGCCCTGAAGAGGAGTGCTTTGGATCAGTAAGAAGGCGGGCTGGGCACAGGAGGGGGGCGTTACTGGGCTCCCTTTATCGATAGTAACGCCGCTCTGGGCTCCTTTAGGAAAAATTTGCATATCATAAAAACGGGAATAAAACTAAAACCACAAGACAAAAGAAATAATGAAGACTACACCTGGACCGAAGGTAGTTTATTGAACATGGCCATACTTATATTTTAATACACTAAAATCATGTGACAGATTTCCTTTAATGAAATCAGTTCCCTATAAATAATAGAAATGCCACCTCCGGGAGAACCATCAGAACCTAGCCACTTTTTTTTCTAAGTTTGTTGTCTGTTAAATAAACTATGTTATATTAATAACCTAATAACCTCACCTAGTTTTCATCAATATAACTAACACTGCCCCATAGAAGATTGCAGACACATCCCAAATATACCTGTGTGCACTTTGTGCCTTTATTCCATATCCAGGAAAAGCACTTTTATTCTGCTGGAAAACAGCTCCTAAGTGCCCAGCTGAAAGTGAAAGTAAAAACAGCTTTCACTCCTGAATCTATTTCTAATTGCTATATCTTCTGATATAGTGGATATGATGCTATGATTTTGGTATCGTTTGAAAGGCTGTAACGCCAGCTTTCAAACAAGGCCCATATTTCTAGCTGGTAACAATCCTAAGATATAAGCAGCCCTTCCCTCTTTAGTCTGGTTTGCTTTGGGAACTTTCAGCAGCAGAGCTGGGCACTTGGGAGCTGTTTTCCAGCAGAATAAAAGTGCTTTTCCTGGACATGGAATAAAGGCACAAAGTGTACACGGGTACGTATGTTTGGGATGTGTATGCAATCTTCTGTGGTACAATGCTCTTAGTTATATAGGTGAAAAACAGGTGACAGACACCCTTTAAAGCCATAGCTTCTCTGTGAGTACAAGTATCTCACAAAAGTGAGTACATTTCTCACATTTTTGTAAATATTTTATTATATCTTTTAATGGGACAACATTGAAGATATGACACTTTGATACAATGTAAAGTAGTCAGTGTACAGTTTGTATAACAATAAATTTGATGTTCTCTCAAAATAACACAGCCATTGGTGTCTAAACTGTTGGCAACAAAAGTGAGTATACCCCTAAATGAAAATAGCCAAACTGTGCCCAATTGTCAATATTATATGTGGCCACCATTATTTTCCAGCACAGCCTTAACTTTTTTGGGCATGGAGATTACTAGAACTTCACAGGCTGCCACAGGAATCTTCTTCCACTGCTCCTTGACAACATCAAAATAGAAGCACATCTGGTCAAAATAATTTTTGGGGAGGTTCTGGCTGTATGCTGCCTCTGCTTTTTATTGCTGCTGCTGCCGCCATCACCCTCCTCAGCACCAAATCCAGCTCTTAGGTGCTGTCCAACAATTAATGTTATAGTCCTTACCCTAGACCTCCCTTTTAGAAGACTGTGATATGTCATCTTGGGCTCTGCTGGTACCACTACTATCAACCTTCCCCTGAACCTGCTACTCACGGCAGTCCAAATACAGTGGTCCCTCAAGTTAAAATATTAATTGGTTCCAGGAAAACCATTGTTGAAACCATTGTAAGTTGAGTAATTGGTTCCAAAGACCTAAAATATTATCCAAGATACAAGAAAATAAGGATTTAAGAAAAATAAGCAGATAACTAAGACTGATAAAACAAGTCCTTACATATAACAGTCAGGAAGAGCTGCTAACAAGTAACTAATACAGCTACTTACCAGAGAAGTGGCCTTGATTGGCTGGATCTGAGTCTGAGACATTGTATGGCGAGTCTGGTTTCAACTTACGTTGGGTCAGAAAAGACCATTGTATGTTGAAAACATTGTATCCTGTGGCCATTGTATTTTGAGGGATCACTGTACAGTCTTTTCTTACAGAAGTCATCAATAGTGAACCTCTCTGGGGTATCTTACATAGCACCTGGTGGGGCTTTGTTGCTTATTCTCAGGAAAAAATATGGTGCTCCAGTGGACAGGTCCTCAATATCTGATTGGTGAGTGGTCCAACCAGTTAAGTAAACATCAATAGTACATACTATAGTCACATGATAAAGGTGGTAGTATGGGAATATGTTACTCTTTTGGCCTGAGGGGCAATTTGAGAGATGACGGGTAAAGAGAGAGCCATGGAGCTTCACATGGCCTCCACTTTGCAAAAGATAGGAGTTCACTACGCCGATGCCTGTGCATTGCCGACCGCTATCTGCTTTCTGCAATACGGGTACTACGGCCATACAGTCGTGTAAATTGACCCTTAGTAGTAGAAGGTCAACTAATATACAATGCTGCCTTCCAAAAGATGATGGTGTTGGGTTCTGATTTGTCTGTGCCAAGCTCTGTTGCGGCTATGTACGTACACCTTTGGAGTAATTTTTTTTATGATTGCATTTAACTTATTTTTGGCTAAAAAAAAATCATATTTTCAATTGGCCTTTATTAAAAATATTGAGCTGTTCAGTCACAAAAAGGTTGACTGTTTTTCTAACTGTGTGAATGGTACTTTCACTTTTACTTTGTGTCGGTCATCTAATTACCCTTAGTAACCCTTAATTATTTCTAAACTACTAAGAGGTCAAACACTTATTTAACCCCCTAACGTTTTTGCCAGTGTGGGGCTCTAGCAGTGGGAAAAGTAGCTAACTGGAGGGGAGAGGGCTGCTTTAGATGCTGCTACCTGCTAAATGGGTAGCAGCCAGAAACATGCAACTGATCTTCTTTGCTGACAGTCCAAGCTTTCAGACAATACCAAGCAATATGTTCAAGACAGAGAAAGATATCACTGATAGAAATCAGGATGCTGTGAATGCAGCTGAAAATGAAAGTAAAAACAGGTTTTACTCGCGATTATTCCCGACTTGATTTCTAACAGTGATTTCTCCTCTGTTGCTTGGACTTGAGCTGTCATTTTGGTCTTGTATGAAAGCCTGGACTGTCAGATTTCAGACAAGACCAGTTGCATGTTTCTAGCTGCTACCATTGAGGAGATATCACCATCTAAAGCAGCCCTTCCCACTCCAGGTAGCTACTTTTCACACTGCCCGAGCTGGACTGGGGCAATACAGTTGTGAGGTTGAACTATGCTGTTTGTATTCCAAATCATATTTTCCTTTCTGCTCCAGCCTGCTACATAAAGCACATGTAGACATTAGATATTAAGATGACGCCTGTATCCGGGACTACACTTAAGACTGCACCATGTGATTCACGGGAAACTGAGTTTCGATTCAGTGAAAACGAAACCTAGGGGACTGCTAGGACCTGCCTTGATCACGCAGCCTGCACGAGCCCAGAACAAAGGGAATCACACAGAAGAACCTATCAGAAGATACTAACTCTACCGGATATAAGACATATATGCTTAATGCCCGCCTACTAACCGTGCCTTCCTTTCCTGTATATAAGTGCTTGCACTGTGAATAAAGCTCAGAACTTCTTGCCGTGCTGCCACTGGGTGCACTACGCATGAGCTGAGATTGAAACTGAACAGCATGTCAGACTCTTAGTATGCTAGCACATGCTTGAATGATTTGGAGCGAGTGACCGACGAGTTTCTAATCTAACTGAATCTTCACCCCAACACAGTTAGGTAATTAAGCCACATTATTATCAGTAAGATAAGGATTGAGCTTTAATTAGTGTTTATGATTTGAGAGAGCAGAGATAAGAAGTCCGTCTGCTCCTCAGATGAGGGAAAGGACAAAAAATCCACAGGCAGCTAGTAGAGCATGTCAGGTATGTACAGAAAAAAGGATTCCATATTGTTAATAAAGACTAGAGATGAGCGAACGTGTTCATAACGAGCACTGTACTGCTCGGCTCCCCTGCGCTCGCATGGGCACAGGCAGCCGCTTCCGTCCTCCTCAGCCGACGGAAGCGGCTGCCTGCACCCATGCGAGCGCAGGGGAGTCGAGCGGTACAGTGCACGTTACGAGCACGTTCGCTCATTTCTAATGCTAAAAAGGTTTTTAGCTCAAAATAAGTATAATGCAATGATAATAAAAAAAAAGTGCCCCCCAAAGGTGTACATAGCCTTTAAATGTGGCTCAGAATTTCATCCTTAGGGGCTGTCATAGTGTTTCTCCTGTGTGTCAATTGGGTTTAAGTAGCATGGCTGTCTACTGTAATGGATTTTCCGGTCTATCAAAATGGCACTGGCACGGAACATGACTTATAAGTAGGTGGTTAGTCAGGCAAAAACGGATGACAGAGTGTAACTGGTCCCATGAAAAGTAGTACCACTAAGGCCCCTGGTACACAGTAAAGTTTAGGTACAAGCCTACAAAGTCCACAAAACAGCCAAAAGGTTGGCGGGCATAGTTCTCCCTTTTATGGTTTCTGTGAGGGAGTGGGTAGACCCCACAGTGAACCACAGGCGTGATGCAGGAATTACTATTGTCTAGTTAGACACGGATCTTTCAGGCAGACAGTGCAAGTGGGAACTCCCACTGGGTTGCTATATGTAGCTTCAGTTTATACAGTACCTACTAAGAGTGCCAAGTGTTTTACTCTTATGTAGAGATACTGTCAAGAGAGGGCAACCATCATATCTCCGGATGGATTTTTATCACGTAACTGCAGAGATAAAATGCTGTTAGTAACTGCAGCATCTGAGGTATACCATTTGCTTGATATCATTTAAGGCCCAACAATGCCCAGCAAAACAATAAATGCCCTTGATCTAAGGAAGTAACCAGACACCTGTCAAGGTATAGTAGATCATGAAGACCCCAGATAATCTCTTTCTTGTGAAATCTCAGTACAAACTGTGATGCAGACCAGAACCATCCACGTCGAACATGAGTCAACAGATTGGTCAAAGATGCAAAATAAATGAACTGATATGGGGTCATTTATCAAAGTGGTGTAAAGTAGATCTGGCTTAGTTGCCCATAGCAAGCAATCATATTCTACCTTTCATGTTCCAAAAGAGCTGTGAAAAATGAAAGGTGGAATCTGATTTGTTGCTATGGGCAGCTAAGGCTATTTTCACACTAGCGTTTCTATTTTCCGGTATTGAGATCCGTCATTCATTGTCAATGGGGACAAAACGTAACTGAACAGAACGCACGAAAAAGCATTCCGGTTCCATTTGGTTGCGTTCCCATACCAGAGAGCAAACTGCAGCAAGCTGTGGTTTGCTTTCCATCATGACCCACAATGCAAGTCAATGGGGACAGATCCGTTTAACTCTGACACAATAGAAAACGGAACCGTCCCCCATTGGCATTCATTAAGGGTTCATGATGGATCCGTCTTAGCTATGTTAAAGATACTACAAACGGATCCGTTTATAACGAATGCAGATGTTGTATTATCAGTAATGGAAGCATTTTTGCTGAGCCCTGCTGGATACAGCAAAAAGTGTGAAAGTAGCCTAAGCCAGTTCTACTTTACACCAGTTCGATAAATGACCTCGATAATGTATTCTGTTTACAAGACCATATGTAGCTTCCAAGGGTCAATCTTCATTCCTATTTTTTTTTTCCCATTCTGGATCCTCATGTTTTTTGAGACAATTATTGTGGTCTCAAAGATTTAGTTGTTTTATTTTTGTATATTCAATGTAAATTCCTCCACACATATACCAGGCTTCCAACACAGTGAGTCAGCATACAGCTAGACCCTCAGTCCTGTAACCACATAAAATATACCTGGTAATTGGATATGGTATTGACATAATTGAGTGACAATCACATACTAAGCTTTCTATATGCCCAGAGGCCATTTGGTCATTGTGACACTTGTTAGCGTTTCAAAGGTCCCTAGAACAAGAGGGACAGATTGCAAAGCTAGTAGAATTACCAGATGAAAACATTCTCTTGGCCATCTGAAGGTATGTGGGTGGTCTTCGTGTGTGTGGGGCGGCTAAGGTATGAGAACATACAGGCATGTGAAGCTCAATGGCGCTCTCTCTTTAACCGTCACCTCTTAACGAACAGCAATTACCTGAGGAACAAGCTACATTATATTACATGTCTGCTTTCTGTGTATGTATATAAGTATAATTTCACAGTAGACTTTATATGTGTACATACAGATATTTGCAGCCTGTAGTTGTATCTCATTTACACCTGACTCTGTGGATTCTGTGGTGTGCATGTGTATATGTATTAATGGTAAGGTACTGAGTTGATTAGAAATATAGATCCAGGAAACTGTATTGTTGGGATCCGAATATATAGGGAGAGCAGGAAAGGAAACAGTTGTAGTTGTAACTTCATGTAATGTACTAAACTATATAGTGCTTTGTCAACTCTGCGTTACAAGTAAACTAATGGGACCTGCTGCCATTTTTCCGCAGAAAAATGGCAGCAGGTGCTCTGGACTGATAAGGCAAAATCTGAAATATTCGGCTTTAACAGGAAGGCAGGTTGCTTGCTAAAGGGCTTGAAAGTGGTGGAACTATGAGTGTCTAGAGCCAACAGTGAAGCATGGTGGATGTTCTTTGCAAGTCTGAGGCTGCATTTCAGCAAATGAAGTTGGGGATTTGGGCAGAATTAACAGTGTAAGCAAAGCTGAGAAATCAAGGTAGACACTCTTCCTTCGTGCAATACCATCAGGATTGCCTCTAAATTTACTCTGTAGCAGGATGACCCCAAACATACAGGTCAGGTCATTAAGAACTACGTATCTTCAGTGTAAAGATGAATAAGCAGTCCTAGAAATGAAGATATGGCCTCCCACAGAGCCTTGTTGAAAACATCACAATGTCTGTCTGGGATTACAGAAAGAAGAAGGATGTGCCTAGAAGAACTCATGCTGTTTTAAAGGCAAAAGGTGGTCACACAAAATACTGATTTGATTTAGATTTCTCTTTTGTTCATTCACTTTGCATTTTATAAACTGATAAACATATGAATACTAATAGCTATTTTTAAATCATACTTAAAGAGGCTCTGTCACTAGGTTGTAACCTATGTATTTAAATACATAAGTTACAAGTCCTAGTGACAACTTAAAATCATACCTTTCATGCAGAGTTCTGCGCAGCGGTCGCGTAGAAATTTAAACTTTAAAACATATGCAAATGAGCCATCGGAGCACCGGGGGGCGGCCTCTTTCCTCTGGAGCACCGCTCCTTCACCCCCCCCCCCGGGCTCGAGGCACGTCCCCTGTCTCTAATCACGCCCCCTCCTGTATTTGATAGACAGCGCTAGACTGGTAAGTCTAGCGCTGAACTCTCGCGCATGCGCCCTAAAATTTTCCCGGCGCATGCGCAGTAGCGCTTCCAGTGTCTGCACTGCAAGCGCTGTCTTCTCTTCTGCGCACACGCAGTCACTCCCGGGACTAGCGAAGTGACAGCGCGTGCGCAGAAGAGAAGACAGCGCTTGCAGTGTAGACACTGCAAGCGCTACTGCGCATGCGCCGGGAAAATTTTAGGGCGCATGCGCGAGAGTTCAGCGCTAGACTTACCAGTCTAGCGCTGTCTATCAAATACAGGAGGGGGCGTGATTAGAGACAGGGGACGTGCCTCGGGCCCGGGGGGGCGGTGAAGGAGCGGTGCTCCAGAGGAAAGAGGCCGCCCCCCGGTGCTCCGATGGCTCATTTGCATATGTTTTAAAGTTTAGATTTCTACGTGACCGCTGCGCAGAACTCTGCATGAAAGGTATGATTTTAAAAGTTGTCACTAGAACTTGTAACCTATGTATTTAAATACATAGGTTACAACCTAGTGACAGAGCCTCTTTAATTTACAGCAATACCTAAAACTTGTCAACAGTACTGTAGATTATATGTACAGTATGCTCTTTATGCATGAGTCTCTCTATTAACATGTACTAATGGTCAGGTACTGTCGGTGGGATCTGAATGTATGTGTATTGTATATTCGGACATTACTAAAAACCTATAAAATAACTCAGACAAAAATTCAGCTGTGGGGCAAAGCAGAACTTAACATACACTGATCACCAAGGAGAGACGTTCAAGCAATTGATAATGGTGTCCTATATTTTTGATTCTTTGAACATAATGTTATAAATAAAATGCCAAAAAGCCAGAGTTGTAGCTCTAAATTTACCTTATTTTTTTCTACCATTTCTTCAATCTGATATATCACTTTTCCAGCGTAGTGCAATATAACAAAGTTTGGCTTTTTATTGAAGGTGTCTCGACCGAAGCACACATTGTGGGAAAGATTTACTTCAAAACGAGACTGGAGCTGGACAGGATCTGAGGATCTATTTAAACGACATTCCTGTTTAAAAAACAAACAAAAAAACCCACAAATGTCATAAATAGTCAAATGTAGTCGCTGACAAAAACTATGAAGTACAGCTGAGGAGCCAAACGGTGTGTGACTGCATCTGAGTGACATAATTATATCACTAGCTCTTTGAAAGATGGTTAATATCTCACTAGACAGACTCTCAGTACTCATTTAACCCTTACAATACCGGAGGTTTTTTCGTTTTTGCGTTTTCATTTTTCTTCCCTATCTTACTTGAGCCATAACTTTTTTACTTTTCCATTCACATAGCTGTATGAGGGCTTTTTTGCGGGACAAGTTGTACTTTCTAATGCCATCATTTAATATGACCTACAATGTAGTGGGAAGCAGGGAAAAAAATTCCAAATGAGGCGGAATTGGTGAATAAAAAACGCAATTCCTCCACCATTTTACGGGTTTTGTTCCCACTGTATTCCCTTTCCGGCAAAACTGACCTGTGTCCTTCATTCTCTGGGTCAGTACGATTACAACAATACCACACATGTATAGATTTTTATGTGTAAATAATGTAAAAATAAATTTAAACTTTGAGAAAAAAATCTTTTTTTTTAATCACTATAATCTGACCCCAGACCTTTTTTGTAGTTATGTGTACTCAGATGTGGCAGCTCATTTCTTGCGGGACAATCTGTAGTTTTTATTGATAACATTTTGGCGTGTGTGCGACTTTTTGATCACATTTTACTACTTTTTTTGGGTAAGAGAAGCGATGAAAAATGGGAAATTGGACATTTTAACCCTTTTTTCCATTACGTCATTCGCCGTATTGGAAAAATATTTTTATATTTTAATAGTACGGGCGTTTCCAGTCACAGTGATACCGATGAAGTTTATATTTTTTTGTTATTTATGTATTTATTTTTTGTATTCTACGTAAGGGGGGGGGGGGTGTTTATTTAAATAACATGTTCATCCTCCGTTTCTTTCTTCTTCTTCTTCCTAAATTTCTGAAATGAATACAGCCCGAACCGCTTGGCGTACAGACTCTGTTCAAAGTGCGTTTCGAAGCCCTCGATGGTGACAGGTGTGCTATGTATTTTTGGAGTCGATTGGATTTGTCGTTTTTAAGATATCACAGGTTAAAACTCCAAAAATTCTCCATAGGAATGAATGGAGAGGCTACAGTGGAGACCAATCAGCCAATCACAGTGAATATGCAAATAGCAGCACCATATATGGCACAGCATACACACAGTGGAGAAGTATTACAGATATATAGAGATAACATAGAGGGCAGCTCCCCCAGACCTGAGGCTAAGGGGGCATAGGAATGAATGGAGAAGCTAGAGTGGAGACCAATCAGCTAATCACAGCTCAATATGCAAATAGGCAGCACCATATATGGCACAGCATACACACAGTGGAGAAGGCTTACTGATATATGGAGATAACATAGAGAGCAGCTCTCCCAGACCTGAGGCTAAGTGGGCATTCACATGTCCGTTGTAAGGAGCCATGATCAAGGGCCTCGGGGACGTGCACTGGCAGAACAGGGGTTAATCCACCATTTTGGATTCTGTTAAACTGTGTCTATTTATGCTGAAAGAGACTTGCAGCTGTGAGTCACAAAATGGCTGCCGAGTCCCCATGTGTTAACAGACAGCATGGCCGTTTTGCCCCCTCAGCTGAGCACAGAGTCAAACTTAACCACTTCCAGTCTGCCCATTGACTATAAACGTCCTGGTAGTGGATCTCTATCTCTGAATGGACGTTTTAAAATGTCCTTCAGCTTTGCCCCCTGTGTGCAGCACCTGTACATAGAAGCTCCGTGACTCAGCTGCCTCCTGACAGCCAAGAACATGGAGCTTTAACCTGAGACCTTTTTTCTTGGCCTCCAGGCTTTTGATCACTCTGACAAGCTGTCAAAGCCATCACAAATGCTTGTACTATCTCCCTCTCATTACTGCCGGTCACAGAGCAGTTTACAACCACATATGGGGTGTTTCTGCAAACTTCAGAATCAGGAAGATAAATATTCAGGTTTGATTTGCTGTTTACCCTTGCTATCCTATAGGAAAAATGAATTAAAAATTGAAAATCTGCAAAAAAATATATGTATTTTTAAATTTCACCTTCCTTCTGTTTTAATTCTTGTGGGAAATCTAAAGGGTTAACAAACTTTGTAAAAATCAGTTTGGATTACATTGGGGGCTGTAGTTTCTAAAATATGTTCATTTATGGGAGGTTTCTATTATTTAAGCCCCTCAAAGTCACTTTAGAACTGCAAAGGTCCTTTAAAATTAACTGTTGGAAATTTTCATGAAAATCTTAAAAATTACATCTAAAATTCAAACCCTTGTAACGTCCTCAAAAAATAAAATTACATTTCCAAAATTATGCCAACATAAAGTGGACATATGGTGAATGTTCATTAATACCAATTTATTAGATATCCCACATGTCACACATGTCAGATTTGCAAAATTAGGCCTGGTCAGGAAGGGGGTAAATGGCCCGGATGGGAAGTGGTTAAAAGGGATTTCCAGAGTGACTCTTAAAGGTGCAGTCATTCTTAAAGGGGCTTTCCAGACTCACTCTTAAAAGGGCAGCCACTCTTAAAGGGCCAGTCACTCTTAAAAGGACAGCTATTCTTAAAGGGGCATACACTCTTAAAGTAGCAGTCACTCTTAAAGAGGCAGCCACTCTTAAATTGGCAGCCACTCAAAGGGGCAGTCACTCTTAAAGGAGCAGCCACTCTTAAAGGGGCAGTAACTGTTAAAGGGGCAGTTACTCTTAAAGGGGCAGTCACTCCTAAAAGAAGTTACTCTTAAAGGGCCAGTCTCTCAGAGGGACAGCAACTCTTAGAGGGGCAGTCCATCTTCAAGGGGCAGCCGCTCTTAAGGGGCAGTCACTCAAAGGGGCAGCCACTCTTAAAAGGGCAGCCACTCTTAAAAGGGCAGCCACTCTTAAAAGGGCAGCCACTCTTAAAAGGGCAGACACTCTCAAAGGGGCAGACACTCTCAAAGGGGCAGACACTCTCAAAGGGGCAGACACTCTCAAAGGGGCAGACACTCTCAAAGGGGCAGACACTCTCAAAGGGGCAGACACTCTCAAAGGGGCAGACACTCTTAAAGGGACATACACCCTTAAAGTGGCAGTCACTCTTAAAGAGGCAGCCACTCTTAAATGGGTAGCACTCTTAAAAGGACCGTCTCTCAAATGGGCAGCCACTCATAAAGGGATAGCAACTCTTAAATGGACGGTCCCTTTTAAAGGGGCAGTCACTCGTAAAGGGGCAGTCACTCGTAAAGGGGCAGTCACTCGTAAAGGGGCAGTCACTCTTAAAGGGACAGTCACTCTTAAAGGGACAGTCACTCTTAAAGGGACAGTCACTCTTAAAGGGACAGTCACTCTTAAAGGGACAGTCACTCTTAGAGACAATCTTAAAAGGGCAGTCTCTCTTAAAGGTGCAGTAACTCTTAAAGGGGCAGTAACTCTTAAAGGGACAGCCACTCTTAAAGGGGCAGCCACTCTCAAAGGGGCTTTTTCCGAGTCATTCTGAAAGGGACTTTTTTGAGTCACACTTAAAGGGGCTTTTTCTGAGTCACATTTAAACTATGGTTAGTGTTCTCGTTTATAGGTGAACTCTGGAAGTCACTGTTAAAGGTGTGCCCTTTTCAAGCACTATGTATTTTCTCCTGGAAATGCACATCTAGTTTAATTTTTAACAACATTTTTAAGTTTTTTTAATTAAAAAAAATGATTTTGAAGCTCATATTTGAGCCTACAAAACACATTTTTTTAAATTTTTTTTTTTTTACAAAATTATGAACAATCGGATTTTTTACATCCATTAACTCTTCAGAATTGATCATTTCTTATGTTGGCATGCTGGCCAAAATGAGAATTACAGTTTCAATACCCTTGGTCTCTTCAGCGAGACCTAGGCTATTGAATTCAATTACCGGCAACCTCACTGGCCGCAGAGAATGCAGGTAAGAAGCCAGGAGACGTGAGCTTCCGGGATTTTCACCCTTTAGATGTCGTGATCTCACTGGCCATGATGCCTGCTGCATGCGCGCGTGGGCACAATGTTTGTACTTCGCTCCAGCTCCATAAATATACAGTGCTGGTAGTGAAGGGGTTACTCACTTCCAGACACAGCTATTTTTCACATTCCTGACACAGCCTTAATTATTTTATGTTTTACCTTTATTTAAAAAAAATTCTAAATTCACAGAAAATTTGTCATTTTCTAAATTTGCATTTCTCTGCTTCTAAGACAGATGTATACCTCACCAAATAATAACTCCACCATAAGCAATTTTTCAAATTTTCAAGAAAATTTCCAAAACCCACTTTTTTAACCACTTACAAACCAACCTATTTACCCCTCCTCTTGACGAAGGCTAAGTTTGAAAATCTGATGTCATTTTAAAAGGTGACTAGCAGAAGGACCCGGCTTCGCCCGGGTATATTTCATCTACTTAATTTAATGTTTGTGTGTGTTGTTAAAAGAGTGACCTCTACAGTGTCTGCCTCTTTATCAGTCACCTCCACAGCAGCTAGGGTGGCCACTGTCTTCACCCCAGAAAGCCGGACCTCACCGCCCATGCCCCAAAACGTGAAGCCACGCCCCCGGTCCACATGAAGTCACACCCCTAAAAATGAGGTCACGACCCCAGCTCCGTGAAGACACAGAGGAGAAGCTGTCTGAGAGTGAGCTACTGAAAGGGTGGACATCCCTGTGTTCGTCTAGGCACTGCACCGGACGGAGGACAGGGAGCCAGAAAACCGGACTGTCCGGCCTAAAACCGGACGTCTGGCCACCCTAACAGCAGTCTGCCCCTAGGGTGGCCAGAGGTCCGGTTTTAGGCTGGACAGTACGGCTTTCAGACTCCCTGTCCTCCGTCATGCGCAGGGCCTGGAAGGACACAGGGATGTCCTTTTGAACAGCTCACTCTCAGACAGCAGCACTATGCAGTCTGAGCATGAGCTGCAGGGAGAAAGTCACCCTCCCTCCTACCCCTGCAGCTGACAGAAGTTGATTATACGGAAGCCCCCTGATTATACTGAAGCCAAGGTTGGCACATAACAGGTAGGAAATAGTGTTAGGTTCCCGTTCTACAGAGATCACCTTGAGGATTTGTTGGACGGACGCAGATAATTTTGTACAAAATATATTTGCCAAGAATCTCTAATTTACTAAACAAGCATAGCATTAGCTCCAGAATATTTCATATCTCTCTGGCATTTTGTGCTTTATCTGGATAGCAGTGTGCCGTTGCATTCTATGTATTTTCCTTTCCTTGTGCATTTAGCCATAGCAACGTGCACCTGCGCACTGGGATGTGCTGACTGAAATTCCCCTTTTTCTCTTTAGAAGTTGATTTTTACCTTAATTTTTTCAATCCCCGTCGGAAGTGGAAGGGGAGTGGAAGGGGTGTGGCCTGACCAAGGCGGGGGCGTGGACCTGGGGTGGGGCTTTTAAGTCCTTCTTTAGAGGTTGGCCTGAATTACAGGTCGATACCATGGTAATGTATGAGGAAACAGTGGGTAGCAGTGGAAAAAAAACATTTTGTTACTACTGAACGGTAAGGATGTGAATTTACATTATATTAGGTAATGATTGATAATGAGTTAGTCTAAAACATAAGGTATATTTATGGTAACCGGAATACCCCTTTAACAGTGTCATCCACAGCAATCTGCCCCTTTAAAGCAGACCTACAGCAGTGAAGGAAAATGGCTGGGTTGTTATGGAAACCTGGTATGAAACAGAGTGTGTGGAGACTAACTACCTCCAAGCTTCTATTGGCTGATAAGGGTCATGTGACCAGGCTTCTATTGGCTAATGCATTTTTTGGGAATATCTAAGGAACAGTAAGTCCTGGAGAGCTGAGAACCGTTCTAAAACCTTCCCGGACACCTGATGTACCTGTGTACCAAATTTCGTGATTGTTGCTGCAATGGTGCGCATTCCTTTAGCGGACATACATACATACACTCAGCTTTATATATTAGATAACTTTGGAAAGCTGTAAATTATCTAAGTGATTTTGAGAATATTTTTTGTGATACATCGTACTTCTTGATAGTGGTAAATCTGGGTCAATGTATTTTACTTTTATTTATTAAAAAAAAAGTCCACATTTATTTTCTAAAAGTACATTTTTCTTATTTAAGACAGATCTTGATACCTCAGAAAATTGTTAACATACAGCATATGACTACTTTATGTTGGCATCATTTTGTAAATGTCATTTTATTATGACACTAGAAGAATTAGAATTTTAAAAACAACTTTTCAAAATTTCAAAACAGACTTCATTAATAAGGGCCAGTTCAATTCTGAAGTGACTTTGAAAACCCCACCACCCCTTTTAGAAACTACACCACTCAGACTATTCAAAACTGATTTAGAAACTTTGTTGACACTTTAGGTGTTCCATAGAAATTAAAGCAAAATGGAAGTGAAAATTTAAAATCTTTTTGACTTTCCATTTGAATAATTTTTTTCCCACACATATACCATTTAAGTGGCCAATATGTTGTGCATCTTGTTCTGACAACTGTAGATACTTTTGGGTGAACTAATAAATTGAACCCCTGAGAAGGGACCCATTTTTTGGAAACTTGGCCCCTTAAAATATTTATTAAGGAGTAGATTGAGCATTTTGATACCATAGGTATTCTGCAGACATTAATGTGCAGCAGGCTGTGCAAAATAAAATATTGCAATTTTTTCCACAAATACAGAATTTCATACGTTGTGCCCAGTTGGTGCCATCCGAGACACACCAAAATTCTTAAATTGTTAGACGGGTTCAAGTGGGTATGGAAATGCCATATATGTGGGTGTAAGCTGATTTATTGTAGGTCTCAGAAGAGAAGGAAAACCACCTGCTTGGAATGTAGATTTTGCTAGGATGGTTTTTGGATGCTACATCACATTGGCCAAGACCTTAAGATACTTGTACAGTGGAAACCCCAAATAACCACCTTTTAGAAAATACACCCCTCAAGGTATTTATCAAGGGGTGATGTAAGTACTTTGATACCACAGGACAGGTGTTTCTCAAAAATTAATGACTAGCGGACCGTGATAAGTAAAACCGCAAGCTTTGGACATATGGCATTTCAAGTCTCAATAGGCTGTGTCCAGCTTTTGCCACACACCACCCTCCTTAAATTGTTGGGTGGCTTCTACAGAGTATAGATATGCCATATAGTTGGATGTAAACTGCGTTTTTTGGAGTGCTATAGGGTTTAGAATGGAAAGACCACCCTTTGGCTTTTTGAAGCACAAATTTTGATAGATAGGTTTAGTGCCGTCATGTTGCTCTCGTTCAGTCTCTGGGTACCAGTACAGTTATTCTCTTAGAAAAATCTGTTTTTTTTATTTCCTATTGAGGAAGCTGTGAGAGCTTCTTTATGTAGAACTAGCTGAAGGACCCGGCTTCGCCCGGGCATATTTAATTTATTTCATTTACTGTTTGTGTGTCGTTAAAAGATAGAGAGCGACCTCTACAGTGCCCGCCCCTTTAACAGTAACCTCTACAGCGGCCCGCCCCTTTAACAGTGACCTCTACAGCCACCAACCCCTTTAACAGTGACCTCTACAGCAGCCCGCCCCTTTAACAGTGACCTCTGCAGGAGCCCGCCCCTTTAACTGTGACCTACACAGCAGCTAGAGTGGCCAGTGTCTTCACCCCAGAAAGCCAGACCTCAGCAGAGGCAAGTTCCCATGAAGACACACCACTAAACATGAGGCCACGCCCCCCTGGCTCCGTGAAGACACGGAGGAGAAGCTGTCTGAGTGTGAGCTACTGAAAGGGTGGACATCCCTGTGTCTGTCCAGGCACAGGCCAAGCCGGACATCTGGCCACCCTAACATCAGCCTGTCCCTAGGTTGGCCAGAGGTCTTGTTTTAGGCTGGACAGTCTGGCTTTCAGACTCCCTGTCCTCTGTCATGCGCAGGGCCTGGATGGACACAGGGATGTCCTTTTGAACAGCTCACTCTCAGCAGAAGCACTGTGCAGTCTGAGCAATGAGCTGCAGGGAGAAAGTCACCCTCCCCCCACCCCTGCAGCTGAAAGAAGGTGATTTTTACCTATATTTTTAATCCCGGTCAAATGCGGCATGGAAGGGGCGTGGCCTGACTGAGTCAGGGGCGTGACTTGGGGGTGGAGCTTTTAAGATCTTCTTTTGACAGTGGCCTCAAATACAGGTCGATGCCATAGTAATTTAGGAGGAAGGTGGGTAGCAGTGGAAGAATACATCTTTTATTACTACTGAACAGTAAATATGTGAAATTTACGTTATATGAGGTAATGATTGATGATGAGTTAGTCTAAAACATAAGTTATAGTTATGGTAACCGGAAAACTCCTTTACCATTGTCATCCATAGTGCTCTGCCTCTTTAATGCAGACCTACAGCAGTGAACTGGCTAGGTTGTCATAGAAACCTGGTGTGTGCCTGTGAGCTTCTATTGGCTGATAAGGGTCATGTGACCAGGCTACTACTGGCTAATGCATTTTTTGGGAATATCTCAGGAACGGTATGTCCTGGAGAGCTGAAAACTGTTCTAAAACCTTCCCAGACACCTGATGTACATGTGTGCCAAATTTTTTAATTGTAGCTGCAGCGGTGCAGATTCCTTTAGCGGACATATACACACACACACACTCAGCTTTATATATTAGATTATCATTGCTTCTATTTTGGAGCAATTTTGATCACTTTTTATTTCGCTGTTCGGGAAGCAAGACAAGGAAAAGGCAGCAATTCTTCCATTGCTTTTTGGGTTTTTTAATTGCAGCGTACAATGTGCAGAAAAAAAGTGACGACTTTCGAGGGACATTTACCAATACATTTTTTATTGCGTATTTCTCCTTTAACTTCGGCTGACATACTAGTCTCAGTTACAGAGGGAATACATTGCCCAGAAAGGTTGTGCAGTGCAGTACAGCGGTGTACAATCTCACTGCAGGGGTTATCTGGGATCCAGGAAGTGGCATTGCACTTTCTGATCTGCAAAGTACTCAGGAAGCAAGGGACAGTTAAAAAAAAACAAAAAAAAAAACTTATTGTCTTCCTTATTATGAGTCCTGCTGTCACTGACAGGGGCACAGGTCCAGTAGCTGCATGATTACCAGCTGCTGCCATCTCTGCATGGACGTTTTTAAAACATTGGATCAGAGATATGTCCAAACCACACAGACATTTATAGTCTATGGGCAGTTGGGAACTGGTTAAGGACCAATTCAGTTTTGAAGTGACTTTGAGGGGCTACATTTAATAGAAATCACCCATAAATTACGCTGTCTTAGAAACTTGATTTCTAAAATCAGTTTTGATTAATTTAAGCAATGTTGTTAACCCTTTAAGGGTTCCACAAGATATTAAGCAAAACAGGTGAAATTGCTAATACAGTATTATAACCACAACTAGTAGTATGTGCCTGTGAAGTTGGAAACATGCGTTTGGGAAGCCAATAAGTGGGGGGCCCACTCAAGTATGTTTCGCCCCCCCCCCCCATGTGCTGAAACTCTAGCTACGCCTCTGATTAGGCCCTAAGTGAGCTGTACCCAGTGAAGCCTGATAGATTACAAACTGTTTTTGTCATGACTTATCTGTACTATTGATTTTATACAAATTTGTTTAAAGTTATCACTTAAACATGCTCCATGTATGAGGGAGTAGGAGTCGGAGTCGGAGTGAGGGGAAATTGAGGAGTCGGAGCTTTGGCTTACCGACTCCACAGCCCTGGATTATTAACATAGTAACATAGTTTGTAAGGCCGAAAAAAGACATCTGTCCATCCAGTTCAGCCTGTTTTCCTACAAGTTGATCCAGGGGAAGGCAAAAAAAACCTGTGAGGTAGAAGCCAATTTTCCTCACTTTAGGGGGAAAAATTCCTTCCCGACTCCAATCAGGCAATCAGAATTACTCCCTGGATCAACGACCCATCTCTAGTAACTATAACCTGTAATATTATTACCCTTCAGAAATACATCCAGGCCCTTCTTGAACTCTCTTAGTGAACTTACCATCACCACCTCCTCAGGCAGAGAGTTCCATAGTCTCACTGCTCTTACCGTAAAGAATCCTCTTCTATGTTTATGTACAAACCTTCTTTCCTCCAGACGCAGAGGATGTCCCCTCGTCACAGTCACAGTCCTCGGGATAAATAGATGATGGGAGAGATCTCTGTACTGACCTCTGATATATTTATACATAGTTATTAGATCTCCCCTCAGTCGTCTTTTTTCTAAAGTAAATAACCCTAATTTTGATAATCTTTCTGGGTACTGTAGTCCACCCATTCCAGTTATTACTTTAGTTGCCCTCCTCTGACCCCTCTCCAGCTCTGCTATGTCTGCCTTGTTCACAGGAGCCCAGAACTGTACACAGTACTCCATATGTGGTCTGACTAGTGATTTGTAAAGTGGCAGGACTATGTTCTCATCACGGGCATCTATGCCTCTTTTGATGCAACCCATTATCTTATTGGCCTTGGCAGCAGCTGTCTGACACTGGTTTCTGCAGCTTAGTTTGCTGTTCACTAAAATTCCTAGGTCCTTTTCCATGTCAGAGTTACCCAATGCTTTACCATTTAGTATGTACTGGTGACTTGCATTATTCCTTCCCATATGCATAACCTTACATTTGTCAGTGTTAAACCTCATCTGCCACTTTTCTGCCCAAGCCTCCAGTCTATCCAGATCCTGCTGTAGCAGTGCACTGTCCTCCTCTGTGTTAATTACTTTACACAGTTTAGTGTCATCTGCAAAAATTGATATTTTACTGTGCAAGCTTTCTACAAGATCATTAATAAATATATTGAAGAAAATAGGACCCAATACAGACCCCTGTGGTACCCCACTAGTGACAGTGACCCAATCTGAGTATGTACCGTTAATAACCACCCTCTGTTTTCTATCACTAAGCCAGTTACTTACCCACATACAGACATTTTCTCCCAGGCTAAGCATTCTCATTTTGTATACTAACCTTTTATGTGGTACCGTGTCAAACGCTTTGGAGAAGTCCAAATATATGACATCCATTGAGTCGCCGCGGTCAAGTCTAGAACTTACCTCCTCATAGAAACTGATTAAATTGGTTTGACATGACCGATCCCTCATGAAGCCATGGTGATATGGAGTTATTTGCTTATTTTCATTGAGGTACTCAAAGATAGCATCTCTCAGAAAACCTTCAAACAGTTTACCCACAACAGAAGTTAAACTTACCGGCCTATAGTTTCCAGGCTCTGTTTTTGGACCCTTTTTGAATATTGGCACCACATTTGCTATGCGCCAATCCTGTGGAACACTCCCCGTCAGTAGAGAGTCCTTAAATATCAGAAATAAGGGTCTGTCTATTACATTACTTAATTCTCTTAGGATACGGGGGTGTATGCCATCTGGTCCTGGTGATTTGTCTATTCATGTTAATTTTGTTCTTGCAACACAGCAAGGGTTAACAGCAAACTAAACCTCAATATACATTGCTCTGATTCTGCAGTTTACAGAAATACCCCATATGTGGTGGTAAACGTCTCTATGGGTTTGTGGCAGTGGTCAGAAGGAAAGGAGCGCCATACGGATTTTGGGGGCAGATTTTGCTAGAATAGTTTTTAGGCACCATTTTGTAATTGAGAGACCCTGACGTACCCCTACAGTGGAAACCCTCAAAGAGTAACCCCATTTTGGAAACTACACCCTTCAACGAATATATTAAGGGGGGGTACTGACCACTTTGACCCCCTAAGCGTTTTACGGAATTTGGAATCACTTGGCTGTGAAAATGAAAAGTTTCATTTCTTCCAATAAAATGTTGCTTTAGCCCCAAATTTTTCATTTTCACAAGGGGTAACAGGAGAAAAGCACCCCATAATTTGTTACCCATTTTCTTCTGAATACGGCAACACCTCATATGTGGTGGTAAACTGCTGTGGGGGCACATGGCAGGACTCAGAACAGAAGGAGCGCCATATGGATTTTACAACACAGATTTTGATGGATTGGTTTGTGGGAGCCATTGATTTTTATTTTTTTGAGTTATTGTCTTATGTGGGGGCTCATTTTTTGCAGGACGAGATGACGGTTTGATTGCTACCATTTTAGGGTAAATACGCCTTTTTTATATAAGTATTACACTTTTTGTGAGGCAAGGTGAAAAAAAAATGGCTGTTATGGCATAGTTTTTTAAAAGAATTTTTACAGCATTCGCCTGGGGGGCCATCTCATGTAATATTTTTATAGAGCAGGTTGTTACGGACACGGCGATACCCAATATGTCTAACTTTTTTATTTTTGGAAAGTTTTACACATTAGATTTATTTTTGAACAGAATAAAATCGTTTTTTGTGTTGCCATTTCCAGAGAGCCATATTTTTTTTATTTTTCGGGCAATTGTCTCAGGTAGGGTATCATTTTTGCAGGACAAGATGACGGTTTGATTGGTACCATTTTGGGATAAATACGCCTTTTTGATTGCCTGCTATTACACTTTTTGTAAGGGAAGGTGACCAAAAAAATGTCTATTTTGGCATTTTTTTTTTTTTTTTTTTTTTACTGCGTTCACCTGGCGGGGTGGATGACGTGATATTTTTATAGAGCCGGTCGATACGGACGCGGCGATACCTAATATGTTTATCTTTCTTTTTTTTACCTTTTTTTTTTTTGGAAAATGGCGTTTTTTTACTTGAAACTTTTATTATTTTTTTTAGGAAACTATTTTTTTACTTTTTTTTTCCACTTTATTTAACTTTTGGGGGTCTGATCCCCTTTACAATGCATTAAAATACTTTTGTGTTGTAATGCATTGGCTCTAAGTGTATTACTCTTACAGCCTGCTTCCTGTGCGATCCAGGGGGCTGGATCGCACAGGCACGCAGGGATAGCAGCCACGATGCCTAAGGAAGGCATCGGGCTGCTATCCGAGCCATCGGGTCCCTGTCACAGGAGCGCGGGGACCCGATGGCCCCCCCGCTCGCCATCCTGAATGCATGAACTCCCACACACCACATGAAGGGTTAATGCGCCGGCATCGGTGTTTTCACTGATGCTGGCGCATTCAGCCGGACCCCGCCGCTGATCGGGCGGGCGCAGCTCCTGCGCCCGCCCGATCAGAGCGCTGTACATGTACGGCGTTGGGACTTGCGTCCCGGCTGTTTGCGCCGTACAGGTACGGCGCTGGGAGTCTAAGGGTTAAAAGGTGTAATAACAGAACCAGACAAGAAAAAGATCTTGTAGCAGCTTGAAACAAAGTGTATTATGGATAGTAGAGCGATGCAGGGTTAAATGATAAAACTTACTTTAGTCCTTTTCAGTAAAGAAGTAAAATAGTACTGATTCCACTCTTAGTGATTGAAAATTAAAGGTGTGCATGTGACAATGTTTTTTTTATATTCCTAAATAATTGTTTATGTAATCTTTAATGGGCAAACCCTATAAATAGGAAGATGAGAGGATATAAATTAGATTGTGAGCCCCATTGGGGACAGCTTGATAACGTCTGTAAAGCGCTACGGAATATAGTAGCGCTATATAAGCACATAAATTAAATTAATAAATATCCCACAAGGCCCCCGAGGAAGGCTTGAAATAACGTGAAATGGCCACAGGCCAGAAATAGTTTTGCCCTCCCTCAGCAGTGTAACAGTGCAGCTTTATGTATTCTATGGAAGATGAAGATCAGACTACTGTCTTGGCTGTCCGCTTCAAAGTGAAAAAAACACTCACAAAATCACACAAAACAGTTAATAAACTGTCAATCCGTAACTCGGTCAGTAAGCATCTGTCAGTATTTGTCTGTTACTGTTGGTCAGTGGGCATCAATTTATCTCATTCCACAACTGTTGGTTAGAAGCATACAAAGAACAAAAAAATAACTTGGACAACCCCTTTAAGTCTGATTGGGGTTCATTCACATTGGGGTCTAAGCTGATGTCTTATTGGAATCTTATTAAGATTGGGGGTCTGATTGGCGGTTATTTACATTGGGGCTGTGAGCTGAGGTCTGATTAACATTAGGGATCTGAATAGTGGTCTGAGCTGAGGTCTAAAAAAATTTTTTTTCTTATTCTCCTCCTTAAACCTAGGTGCAGCTTATGGGCAGGTGCGTTTTATAGGGCAAAAAATTCTGTATATATTATTTTACCTACTGTGTTCTGTTACAAAAAATGACTCGAAGGCTGTATAGTGAAGAGCAGGCATATGAGTTTTTATGCTCAGACAGTTCAGATAGCGAAATGGAACCACTTCAGAGGCAGAAGCTCTGCTTCTATCACCGAACTCCATAGTCCTATGCTGGTAGAAGACGTTGTCACGTCATCACGTTCACGGCCCTGTGTTGCTGTCCCTGGATGGGACATTTTCATTATATTTTTGGATGTGTGATTCAACACACGTAAAGAACGTATTATTTTTATTTATTCATAGGGATATGTATGTAGTGCTTTCACACATTTAGGAGAAAGAAAAAAAAGAATTTGGAAACAAAAAAGGAATCTTTCTTACACAAAAAAGAGTCTGCATAGGAAACTGAGCACAGGTATGATCAGTCAAATGTAAGGTAATGATCGCCGGTCAACGATTGCAGGATGCACGTAAGCAGATGTTGCGTGTGTGCAAAAATGTGAACTAACACAACCTAAAGTTTACATATAAAAGTGGAACTCGAATGAGTTTAAGTATAGGGAATCAGAGGGAAAATCAGATGAGAGTGCCTTCCACATGGACCACAACGTTGCCACCACTAGCTTGTGTTCTTAGTTGCAGGGTGTTTGTTCTCTGATGTTTCTCACCTGACACTCCAATGTCCATTCGTTCAATGAAGCATAAAACGTGACCAATCAGAAAAGGCTATCATATGTCAAACAGAGGAGGTCCAATTCCGATACTGCAGCAAAAATCGAAGCCTTTCCTGCCAATGCTACTTAGTCAGCAGAGATGCAGTGGCCATCTGTCTGCTTCGGAGCTCCATATGAAGTATGGCCTGCTGATCTGTTGTTTTAAACATAAGTCTGGTAGCCACCTGGCTCATTCTGGTGGTGAGCTGTTCCACTGTAGCATGTCGATCTGCCCTTATGCACCAATGTAACTGAAGTTCACCTTTCACATCAATAGCACATGGTGCTCGGCCATTTCCACATTGCATATTTTCAATGGTGTCATCTACCTACTCATGATACACTAAAGCAGCATGCTAACAGATCATAAACTGTGCAGTTTCAGAAAGCCAATAATCATCCCTTTTTGAAACTGTGATAAACCATCCCTTTTACCCATGACAGCAATGAGGGATTTGTATAAAGACAGCATATCGCGTACCGTATATACTCACCAAGTCAGGTCAACATGAGACTTCCTACATAAGCTACTTGCCGTCAAAAGTAGTAATAACGTGACCTCACTGTGCATTATATCTCCTACTAGCAGAAGGAACCGACTTCTTACGGGTATATTTCATCTATTTCATTTCATGTTTGTGTGTGTCGTTAAAAGATATTGTTAGTATCCCCCATAACAGAGACCTCAACAGCACCCTGCCCCCTTAGCACTGTACTCTATATTCCCCAACCCCTTAACACTGACCCCACCCACAGTGTCCTGCCTCCCTAAAATGTAACCTCAACAGCATCCCCTTAACTTTGAACTTCACAGCACCCCACCCCCTTGACAGTGACCTCCTCAGGGGCCCGCCTCCTTAACAGTGACCTCTACAGCAAATGCCCCTTTAATAGTGGCCCCTGCCTCCTTAACAGTGACATCCACAGTGCCCACCCCTTTAACAGTGACCTCCACAGTGCCCAGCTCCTTTAAGGCTAGGGTTAGGGTTACCTGCAGTAAAATTGTGTGTATGTGGAGACCAAGGACCTGCAAGCTTCTATTGGCTGATAAGGGACATGTGACCGTCTGTATGGCAGTTGGGATAGGAAGAGAAAGACTTCCAGGCTAATATTGGCTAATGCAGGTCATTTTTTGGGAATATCTCAGGAACGGTATGTCCTAGAGAGCTACTGGATCAATCTTCACCAAATTCAGCACACAGGTACATCATGTGTCCGGGAAGGTTTTAGACCGGGTCTCAGCTCTTTAGGACGTACCGTTGCTGACATATTCCCAAAAAAATAACCTGCATTAGCCAATATTAGCCTGGAAGTCTTTCTCTTCAAATCCCAACTGCCATACACACGGTCACATGTCCCTTATCAGCCAATAGAAGCTTGCAGATCCATGGTCTCCACATACACACAATTTTACTGCAGGTTTCCATAACAAACCAGCCAGGGGCAGGGCAGAGGAAGCTGGGTGAGAGCAAGAAAGACTTATGGAATAGGTTTTCGCTTTGTGTAATAACCAGGCTGATAATGAGAGGTAATTAGCAGTCAGCTGAGGAGCTCAGGTAAACAACTCCCCAAAACACAATTCAGTGCTTACCTCCCACAGGCCTTGACGCAGCCTGCTTCTTACACACAGTCACATGCACACAGATTTACTCCAGGTTTCCATAACAACCCAGCCATTTTTCTTCACTGCTGTAGGTTAGCTTTAGGCTAGAACTACACGACGACATGTGTTGCGCAAGAATATGTTGCACGACACATACGGCACAACTACACTGCTATATGTGTCACGCGACATTGATGTTGCACCAAAGTCTTGCAAAAATTATTATAATGATAGTCTATGGTGTTGCACTACAGCATGTGACATGCTGCAACTGCGACACGACAGTTTCAGTAAAATCCATCTTGGTTGAAGTTTTTCGACTGTTGTGTCGCTGTCGCAGCATGTCGGATGTCGCAGTGCGATACCATTGACTATCATTACAAAAATTGCTGAGCGACATTGGTGCGACAAAATGTTGCGCGACACATGTCGTTATGTAGCTCTAGCCTTAAAGGGGCAGGACGCTGTGGAGGTTACTGTTAAGTTGGCAGAGGTTTTTGCTAACATGGCAGGGGCCACTATTAAAGGGGCAGCTGCTGTGGAGGCCACTGTTAAGGCAGCAGGGTACTGCGAGGTCACTGTTAAAGGTACGGGTGCTGTGGAGGTCTCTGTTAAGGGGGCAAGGAACAGTAAGGGTCACAGATAAGGGGACGGTCCCCTATAGAGGTCAATGCTAAGGGGCGGGGTGCTGTAGAGGTCACTGTTAAAAAGGCGGGGTGCTGTGAAACTCACTTTTAAAGGGGATAGGCTGCTGTGGAGGTCCCATTTTAAGGAGACGGGGCACTGTGGGGGATTAGTGTTGAGGGGTGGGGGGCTGTGTGGAGTTCACTGTTAAGGGGGCAGGGTGCTGTACAGGTCACTGTTATGGGAAATACTGTTGAAATATTTTAACAACATAGAAACATTAAAAGAAATAGATGAAATATACCCGTGCGAAGCAGAGTCCTTCTGCTAATAAGAGATATATAAAAAAAAAAAAAAGTTTCTGTCTGTCTGTTCTTTATGTGCGACCAAACGACTGGACCAATACACACACAGTTTTACTGCAGATTTCCATAACAACCCAGCCATTTTTCTTCACTGCTGTAGGTCAGCAAAGTGGCAGGGCAAAGGAAGCTGGATAAGAATAAGGGGTTGTTCACATATCAGTTATTTGATCAGTTATTTCCATCAGTTATTGTGAGCCAAAGCCAGGTGCGGGTCAAAAACACCAAACAGGTGAAGATCTTTTCATTACACCTGATCTCTGTTTAGTGTCCACTCCTGGTTTTGGCTGACAGTAACTGATGGAAATAACTGATCAAATAACTGATATGTGAACAACCCCTAAGAAAGACTTGGGAAATATGTTTTCGCTCTGTATAGTAACCAGGCTGGTAATCAGAAGCCAGCTGAGGAGCTGAGGTAAATAGCTCCCCAAAACATAATTCAGTGCTTACCTCCCACAGGCCTTGGCGCAGCCTGTTTCTTACACAGTCACAGGCACACAGTTTTACTTCTGCTTTCCATAACAACCTGGCCATTTTTCTTCACTGCTGTAGGTCAGCTTTAGGCTAGGGCTACACAACAACATGTGTCGTGCGACTTATTATTAGGGCACAACTATACTGCTACATGTGTCGTGCGACATTGATGTCGCACCAATGTGACGCAACAATTTTTATAATGATACAGCCTATGGTGCTGCACTGCAACACGCGACACACTGCGACTGCGTCGCAACAGTCGCAGAAAAGTCCATCTTGGATGGATTTTTGTGACTGTCGTGTCGTAGTGCGATACCATAGCCTATCACTATAAAAATTGTTGCACAACATTGGTGCGACAAAATGTCACGTGTCATGTCGTCGTGTAGCCTTAGCCTTAAAGGGACAGGGCGCTGTGGAAGTCACTGTTAAGGGGGTAGGGGCCACTATTAAAGGCACATCTGATGTGGAGGTCACTGTTAAGGGGGCATGGGCCACTATTTAAGGGACAGCTGCTGTGGAGGTCACAGGCAGCAGGGTACTGTGGCAGTCACAGTTAAAGGGATAGGTACTGTGGAGGTCTCTTAAGGGGCAGTGACCAGTGGAGGTCACAGATAAGGAGACGGTCTACTATGGAGGTTAGTGTTAATGGGCGGGCACCTGAGGAGGTCACTGTCAAGGAAGTGAGGTGCTGTTAAACTCACTGTTGAAGGTGTATTCTGCTGTGAAGGTAAAAGTTAAGGGGATGGGCTGCTGTGGAGGTGGAGCACTTTGGGGGGGTCTGTGTTAAGGGGTGGGGGGGCTGTGCAGTTCACTGTTAAGGGGTGGGGTACTGTAGAGGTCACTGTTATGGGGGGCTGTGGAGTTCACTATTAAGGGAGTGGGGTGTTGTAGAGGTCACTGTTATTGGGGATACTGTCAATATCTTTTATTAACACACACAAACATTAACACGTTAAGGACCCAGGACGAGAATGCTCGTCCTAAATTGCGGGTACTTGGTGCCCCAGGACGAGCATTCTCGTCCTGGAATCCTTCCTTGCCCCCCATGCTGGGTTATTAGAAGCAGAGATCCGGCTGTTACTGACAACCGGATCCCTGCTGCATCCACCAGCATCGGTGATGACGCCGATGCCGGTGGATTAACCCCTCATATGCCGCGGTCAGCTCTGACCGCGGCATATGGGAGGTTTGCGCTCCCTCACCCAATGTGTCGGCTCCCTGAGCTGCGATCGCGGGGAGACGATGGCTGCCATGGCAACCCCAAGCCTGTACAATACAGATGTATTGTGCTGCATTGAAACAGGGATCAGACCCTGTAATGTTGAAGTATACTCCCATAGTGGAGTAAAAAAAAAAGTAAAATAAAAGTTTTTAACAATAAGAAAAATTAAAGTTCCAATTAAAAAAAAAAGCCTCTTCCCCATAAAGACACATATAAAATTGTAAAAAAAAAATAAATAAAAAAATAAAGAATATAATTATTAGGTATCGCCACGTTCGTAACAACCTGCTCTATAAAAGTATCACATATCCACCCCACCCGGTCAACACCGTAAAAAATAATAAACTGTGCTAAAAAGAGCCATTTTTTGTCACCTTTCATCACAAAAAATAGTAGCAATCTAACCGTCACCTCAGCCCGCAAAAAATGAGCCCCTACCTGAGACAATCGCCCAAAATATAAAAAAACTACAGCTCTCTGACTATGGAGACACTAAAACATGATTTTTTATTTCAAAAATGATATTATTGTGTAAAACTTAAATAAATAAAAATAAGTATACATGCTAGGTATCGCCACGTCTGTAACAACCTGCTCTACAAAAATATCACATGATCTCTCCCCTCAGGTGAACACCGTAAAAAAAAAAAAAAAAAAAATGGTGTAAGAAAAGCCATTTTTTTGAAATTATGAAATTTTGGCTACATTTTCCTTTAATTCTTGTGGAACACCTAAAGGGTTAACAACATTTGTAAAATCAGTTGTGAATACCTTGAGGGGTGTAGTTTCTAAAATGGGGTCATTTTTGGGTGGTTTCTATTATGTAAGCCTCACAAAGTGACTTCAGACCTGAACTGGTCCTTAAAAAGTGGGTTTTGGAAATTTTGTGAAAAATTTTAAGATTTGGTTCTAAACTTCTAAGCCTCCTAACTAGAGATGAGCGAACGTGCGCGTTACGAGCACTGTAGTGCTCGGCTCCCCTGCGCAATGCCCGCAGGCATTGCGGATCCGTCCTCAGCTGCATGTAAGTCAATGGGGACGGACCCATTTGGTATGACACGCATACCAAACGGATCCGTCCTCCTCACCCGACTGAAAGTCAGTGGGGACGGATCCGTTTGGTATGAGTGTCATACCAAATGGATACGTCCCCATTGACTTACATGCAGCTGAGGACGGAGCCGCAACGCCTGCGGGCATTCGTTCGCAGGGGAGCCGAGCGCTACCGTGCTCGTAACGAGCACGTTCGCTCATCTCTACTCCTAACTTCCCAAAAAAATAAAATGTAATTTTCAAAATGATCCAAAGCTGAAGTAGACATATGGGGAATGTAAAGTAATAACTAGTTTTGGAGGTATTGCTATGTATTTTAAAAGTAGAGAAATTGAAATTTGGAAATTTGCTAATTTTTCTAAATGTTTTGACTCAAATTTACCACTGTCATGAAGTACAATATGTGACGAGAAAACAATCTCAGAATGGCCTGGATAAGTAAAAGCATTTTAAAGTTATCACCACATAACGTGAGACATGTCAGATTTACTAAAAATGGCCAGGTCCTTAAGGAGATATATATATATATATATATATATGTATATATATATATATATATATATATATATATATATACACACACACACACACACACACAGTGGGGGAAAAAAGTTTTTAGTCAGCCACCAATTGTGCAAGTTCTCCCAAAGATTCAGTCTTCCCAGCCTGGTGCAGGTCTACAATTTTGTTTCTGGTGTCCTTCGACAGCTCTTTGGTCTTTACCATAGTGGAGTTTGGAGTGTGACTGTTTGAGGTTGTGGACAGGTGCGCCGAAACATGCGTCGGGGTAACGCCATCCCTGGCCCTCTACTTGGTTTTCATCTTATTGAGCTTTTGCACATAATATTTTGGATTCATTTTTTACTATATTCCACAGGATTTAAATCAAAATAAATGTGAAATTTCAAAATTTTACTTTTTTTTTGCAGATTTTCCATTTTAATCAATTTTTTCCTGTAACACAGCAAGGGTTAACAACAAGACAAAACTCAATATTTATTACCCTGATTCTGCAGTTTGCAGAAACACCCCACATGTGGTCGTATAAAGCTGTATGGGGACACGGAAGGGCACAGAAGTCAAGGAGCGCCATATGTTTTTTGGAGGGCAGATTTTGTTTGAATGGTTTTTGGGTAAAATGTTGCATTTGACGAGACCCTGAGGTACCACCACAGTGGAAACCCCCAAAAAGTGACCACTACACCACTACACCACCCAGGGAATTTTTTAGGGGTGAAGCAAGCACTTGACCCTACAGGCGTTTCATACAATTTATAACCCTTGGCTGTGAAAATGAAAAATTAGATTTTTTTTATTACAAGAAAATGGTGTGTTACGCCCAAACTTTCTTTTTCACAAAAGATAACAAGATAATATCCCTCCACAATTTGCTCCCCATTTTCTCCTGAATACAGTAACATCCCAATTGTGGTTGTAAACTGTTATTTGGGGAGGAGCGGCATCTGCATTTTCTAACAGGGAAAGATAGAACATGTCCTATACTTGTCCGTACGCACGGACAAGTATAGGCATTTTCAATGGGGCCACCCGACGTGTGTTCAGAGCGCTGCGGAACACACGCCGGGCGGCCTTCGTATTTTTGCGGGTCCGTAGTAATGCGTACCTGCAAAAATACGGCCGTCTGAACGGCCTAAGAACGATAACTTTTTTTGTGGACTGAGCAGCGTGAGGGCTTATTTTTTGCGGGACAAGCTGTGCTTTTTATTGGGACAATTTTGGGGTACATTTGGCTTTCTGATCACTTTTTAATCTCATTTTTGGGAGGTTAAGTCACAAAAAAGCAGTTTGGTGTCATTTTTCTATATATTATATATATATTTTTTTACACCGTTCACTTGATGGGGTAGATCATGTGATATTTTATAGATCCGATTGTTACGGATGCAACAATACCAAATATGTCTATTTTTAATAATATTTTTACGTTTTACACAATAAGAGCATTTTTAGAAAACTTTTTTTGAATTTTTGCAATTTTTTTCGAGCATATATTTTTCATTTTTCTGGCTATGATCTTGTGTGGGGACTAATTTTTGGAGGAATGAGGTGACATTTTTATTGCTACCATTTTGGGATACATACGAATTTTTGATTGAATGATATGTTTTTTGAGAGGTGAGGTAATTAAAAAATCTGTTTTGACGTTTTTTTTACGGCGTTTTACTGATGGGGGAGATCATGTGATATTTTTATAGAGCCGGTCGTTGCAGATGCGGTGACACCAAATATGTCTATTTTATTTGTAACATTTTTTAAATGACATATTTGGGTAAAAAAAAATATTTTTTTTTATATGTGAAACTTTTTTTTCCTTTTTTTTATTTTACACTTTGTGTCTCCCATAAGGTCATACAAGACCTCTGGAGGACATTTAACTTAATTTTTTTTTTTTTACACTATTGATTTCTCCTGTAACTGGGGCTGACATAGTAACCCCAGTTACAGGGGAAATACGCCACCAGAGAGGCTGTACAGCATAATACATTGCTGTACAGCCTCAGTGCAGGGCTGATCCCGGTCTATGAAAGACCCGGCAGCTTCTGCACTCTCCTAGCCCCGGCGATCACGTGATCACTGGGTCGGGAAAGGAAGTGGCATAGCGCTTCCTTATCTGTATACACAACGCTCGTTGAGTGCTGTGTATACAGCGATCTAGAAGGCAGGGACTCCTGGGAAAGGTCCCTGCCTTCTCTATGGGGTACCCCGCTGTCACTGACAGCAGGTCCCCCACTGTGCAGCTACACGATTAGCGTGCAGCTGCAATCTCTAAAAAAGTCCATTCAGAGATACATAACCACTTCCTGGACGTTTATATACAATGGACGGACGGGAAGTGGTTAAATAAATTTGGTACATAGTGCCCTGGAGTATAACAATGGCTAGGTGCGGCTGGTATATTTGTCTACTCAGCACAAGGTACGGATAGGTCCTGCGGGATCCATGCCTGGTTCATTTTAATGAAACCAAGCTTGTCCACGTAGGCCGTGGACAGGCAGATTCTCTTGTTTGTGATCTGTCCCCCTGCCGTGCTAAACACATGTTCGGAAATTAAACTTGCCGCAGGGCACCTCCAAGGCGCAAAGGGAAAGCTCAAGCCATGTGCCCAATTTGAAAACCCATAAGTTGAATGGGGCAGACCCATCAATCACGTGCAGGCATGTGCACAAGTACTGTTCCTCCATGTTGCTGAAACGCTGCCTCCTGCTAAGACATTCCGTATCAGCTGGTGATGCTGGTTGTTGTGGCGTGTTGTGGTGCTCGCGCATCTTACAATCACGCTCCAGTGATGGAATTAAGGATGGCACATTGTGCTTATAGCGGGGATCCAGTAGGGTGGCAAGCCAGTAATCAGCACTGGTTAAATGTGGGCTACTTAGCGGTCGTTGTACAGGCACTGCAGCAAGCAGCCGATCATGTGTGCCAGGCTGCTCAGAGGCAACGACATGCTGTCCTCTGTGCGTATTGTCTGGGTACTCTGTATCCACCAAGCCACGCTCCAGTGATGTCCATGAGCTGCCGAAGTTATGCTGCAGTGCAGACGGGCAAGCAGGATCAGAGTGTGAAGACCAAAACTGCGCACAGGCAGCTGGCACTTTCTACAGCAGCTCTGACAGATCCGGGTAATTTTTCAGGAACCTCTGAACCACCAAATTCAGCACATGTGCCAAGCAAGGGATGTGCGTCAAACCAGGTAGGCCCAAAGCTGCTACGAGATTTTGACCACTATTGCACACCACCAGGATGGGCTTGAGGCTCAGTGACACCAACCACTCATTGGTCTGTTCTTCCATGCCCGTCGACAGCTCATGCACGCTGTGAGTTTTTTCCCCCCCCCCCAAACAGATGAGTTTCAGAACAGCCTGCTGTCCTTTCTCCCTGGCTGTGCTGAAGTTGGTGGTGGAGGTTTTAAGCTGACCAGATGAGGAGGCAGCGGAGTAGGAAACAGGAGGTAATGAGAAACGTCCAGCAATCCTTGGTGGCGGTAGGACATGCGTCAAACCGCTTTCCACCTCAGGTTCAACCATCACTGCATTTACCCAATGTGCAGTTAGGGAAATATAACGTCCCTGCCTGTGCTTACTGGTCCACACGTCTGTGGTTAAGTGGACCTTGCCACAGATGCCGTTGCGCAGCACACACCTGATCTTGTCCGCCACTTACTTGTGCATGGCACAGATGATCCACCTGTAAAAGTAGTGGTGGCTGGAAACCACGTGCTGTGGGACAGCTATCGCCATAAGGTTTGTAAAAGTCTCCGTCTTCACCAGAGGGAATGACAGCATTTCAAAGGCCAGGAATTTTGAAATGCTGGCATTCAGGGCCAAGGATCCCCGGTGGGTAGGGGTGTACTTTCTCTTCAGTGTTTGGGGGATGGACAGCTGAACGCTTCCATGGGACTGTGCTGTCACATCCTCTGTTTGCAGGGAGCTAGGTGGCCCAGTTGCTCAAGAGGGGGAGGCGGAGACTGCAGCTTAGGAGGGAGCAAGAGGAGCCCGAGATCTTTCATGGTTTTTCAGGTGTATACTCCACTGCAGCTCATGCTTTGCAGTTAGATGCCTGGTCATGCAGGTGGTGCTCAGGTTTAGAACATTTATACCTTGCTTCAGGCTCTGATTGCACAGTGTGCAAACCACTCGCGCCTTAGAAAGTCAGTGAGCTCCTTGGAGCTGGCTTTGGTGTGCTCAGTCCATGGGTGCAGTGGGCAGTAGCAGGTGGGCTGGCCACTCTGCTTTTGTACCCTGCTTCCTCTTTTGCTGTGCGGCTGGCAGTGCGTAACCACTACATCTTCCTCCGTACTGAAAATGTCACTCGCATTACCTTGATTCCATATGGGGTCTAGCACCTCATCATCCTCCACCCACTCCTCACCCTTGTCCTCCTTGCTGATCTGCACACTGCAGATAGTCGCAGCAGTTGGCACCTGTGTTTCGTCATCATCAGAGACGTGCTGCGGTGGTCCTCCCACGTCTTGGGAGTAATTGAGGGATTTAGTTCCTTTTAGGTTATTCTCATATTTATATAGTAAACATTCTTTTAGTTGGGTATTATATTTATTGTCAGCCATGAGGTAAGTATTGTTGCGCCAGAGGAAATTGCGTTGGCCAGTGTATACGTCTAATATGTTTAGTGAAATAGCTGCATGATCCGACCATGTTATATCCTCTACATTTGAAGGTCTTGCTAGGTCTAGTGCAGCCTTGTTGGGAAGAGAAAGGTTGATGCGAGAATATAAATTATAAACAGGAGAGAAAAATAAGTAATCTCTTTCTGTGTCATGGTGCAAATGCAAGACTTCTTATAAATCCTCCCGGCGCAGCAATGTCTCTAAAGTAATGAAGCGCGGTCTAAATCCAGAAGTGGAATCCAACGTCAGGGATGGGAAATGCGTTAAAGTCCCCTCCCCAGCATTTACTTTCTTAAGAAGGTGAGAAAATAAATCAGGAGGGACGGTTGTTAGGAGCATAAACAATCACCAGGATACAAATCATGTTGCTAAATGAACCCACTTGTATGATGTATCTGCCTTTTGTGTCCCCATAAGACGTTCGTGGGGTGAAAGTTATGTAATTTTTTTTTATCGCTAATAGTACCCCTCTTCTTTTATTAGAATGGTGGGAGTGGATTATGTATAGGAATAGTGGGTGTTTAATGCGGTTGGCATCAGAGTGGAGAAGGGGAGTAAATTGCACATAAAAAATATTGCAATTCATCCTCTTCACTTCACGCCATATTAGAGAGCGTTTGAAAGGGCTATTCAACCCTTTGACATTTAGGGATGCAATTTTAAGAGTCATGTTGTAAATATAGAAGTGGTGTAGGTAGGTGGGTCATTTTGCACACTATACCAAGAGCATTGAGAGTGAGTAGCACTGCAAATAGTGGTACATGTACTGGAGCCGTAACAAAAAACAGCATATTGACCGACATTGCAGACATGTCAGCATGTACCATATTTTTCGCCCCATAAGATGCATTTTTCCCCACCAAAAGTGGGGGGAAAATGCCCCTGCATCTTATGGGGTAAATGCTAATGAGCGCTTCATTAGCACCGGAGGACCTGGTCCTCTGCTCGGCTGTGCGCGCCAGTTCACAGCACAGCCAACGGCAGGAGGAAGCGGAGTGCAGGCGGAGAGGAGTGGCGGTGTCCAGGAGCAGGAGAGGTAAGTGGCTTTTTTATTTTATAACACGAGGCTGCTGAGGGCTAATGTAATGTGGCTGGGTGCTGTTGAGTGGCAATGGGGGGCTCATGTAATGCTGCTGGGGGCTAATTTATGGCGGCTGGTGGCTGATTTAAGGCTTATGGGGCTAATGAAAGGCAATGGGGGCTCATTAGAAGTGCTGGGGCTGATAAGAGGCAATGTTGGCTAATGAGAAGTGCTGGGGGCTGATGAGAGGCAATGGGGGCTGGTGAAAGGCATATGGGGGGCTGATGAGAGGCATGGGGCTCTTATCTGAGGTCTGATTTGGGGTTATTCACATTGGTGTCTGAGCTGATATCTGATTTGGGGTCTGATCTGAGGTCTTATTAACATTGGGGGTCTTATTGGGACTGTCAGCTTAGGTTTGATTAACATTGAGGGTCTGATTGGTGGTATGACAAGAGGTTTAATGAAAAATATTTTTTTTCTTATTGTCCTCCTCTAAAACCTAGGTGTCTCTTATGGGCCGGTGCGTCTTATAGGGCGAAAAATACAGTAAGTCGAGAAAACAAATATAAAATTGATAACAAAACAGAACAGAAAAGGTAGAACTATCAGAATCTAAGACTGATTAGATATGGTGGGTAAGTCACTCACGGCTGAGACCGAGTCTACAGACAGTGCAGGCAGAACTTTTGAAGCATTCCTAGCAAAGTCGAGGTGGGAGCAGTTCAGCACTTCCTTCGTTTGGATGTGACTAAGTGCCAGTCGGAGGTCACTTCCCAGGGGTCTATGAAGGTCTTCTGTGGAGCAGGAGGAGATGTTACAAGAAGCCAACAACTTCGACCCCTCTTCCACTGACAGGATTGGTTGGACAGAGCCATTTTTGTGGATTAAGAACTTAGTAGGGAAGCCACGTCTGTACGGGATGTTGTGGTCTCTCTCAGCTGTAATGGGGTTTAGGAGCCTCCTTTGCTGCGGAGTTGCAGCGGATAAGTCCGCAAACAGCTTCACCCCAGCAAAAAGTGTAGGTAGGTCTCTATATTTCCTGGCAGCTGACATCATAGCTTCTTGGGCGTGGAAAAAATGTGTGTGAAAAGACATCTCTTAGTGCAGTGTCTGGAAGGTGTTGTGGTCTTGCCACTCTATGGATTCTGTCTATTACCAGGTCTTCCTTGGAGATTGAGGTAGGTACTAGCTTGATCAAATCTTGAACATAATAGCGCAGATCCTGCGGCTGGACATCCTCCTCTATACCCCAGAACTCGGTGTTGTTTCTCTGAGATCTATCCTATAGTTCGGTGATTTTGGCTTTTAGGAGATCCACATCGTCTGACATGGAGTTATGCGAGTCACCTAGCTGGTTAAAGGAGTTAGCAAATTCGCCCATTTTGTCTTCCACATTGGAGACTCTGCTCTCCATCTGAGATACAGAGACCTGGCCAGGTCTGTCAATATGGAGGAGCTGAAGACCAGAAGCATTTCTTTAAAGGGGTTGACCGGGTTCAGAACTGAACCCGGACATACCCTTAATTTCACCCAGGCAGCCTGCCTGACAACAGCATAGGAGCATTTTACGCTCTGATGCTCCCCTTTGCGCTGCGCTAAATCGAGCAGGGCAAAGGCATTTTGCCCAGTACCGGTGAAAAACGGGCTCCGCCAGGTGGAGGCTTCCACCCAGCAGTGAGCCAGTAAAACGGTTAGGGCAGCGCTAAAGCCGGCCATGTCACTGAACACACTGCCGGGCGGAAGCCTCCGCCTGTCAGTCTGTTATTGTAAACAAAAGAGCCCTTGAAATGCATGAAATGCTCCGATGTTGTTGTCAGGCAGGCTGTCTGGGTGAAAATATGGGTTTTAAGTAATAGCGGGTGCCTCTGATGTTGGGAAGGAATGGAGGGCTAAAACCGCAGATTCTTTTATGGTACATAGCGTAGTACCGCTAGGAGAGCCTTGCTCCTCTGTGGTGTCATGTAGCTTAGGCCTGTTTCGTGGGGCTGGTATGTGGTGAGGCTGGAGCGGATTTATGCTCCCATGAGACCTGGGGCAAGGTAATGGAACTGGGGGAGGAATGGAAGGAGGAACTAGAACAGATCAGAAGGAAAGGTGTAGGGTAAGAAATATACATCAACCTCTTAATTGTATGTACACTAATGCCAGAAGCCTAGCTAATAAAACTGGTGAACTGGAATTAGTGATGTGTGAGGAGGACTATGACATAGTGGGAGTAACTGAGACATGGCTGGATGATAGCTATGACTGGGCAGTTAATGTACAGGGTTACAATCTTTTTAGAAAGGATCGTCAAAACCGGAGAGGGGGAGGGGTCTGCCTTTATGTAAAGTCATGCCTAAAGCCCACACTCCGGGAAGATATAAGTGAGGGACATAAAGATGTGGAGTCACTGTGGGTAGAAATAAATGGAGCCAAAAACAATAATAAAATACTAATAGGGGTTTATTATAAACCACCCAATATATCAGAGACCACAGAAAATCTACTTCTAAATGAAATAGACGAGGAGGCAAATCATAATGAGGTCGTTATTATGGGGGACTTCAACTACCCAGATATAGACTGGGAAACTGAAACCTGTACATCTCATAAAGGAAACAGGTTCTTGGAAATAATCAAAGACAATTACCTTTCCCAACTGGTTCAGGACCCCACTAGAGGGACGGCCATACTGGACTTAGTATTAACCAATAGACCTGACAGAACAACAGGTGTGCGGATGGGGGACACCTGGGAAACAGTGACCATAACATAATAACCTTCCAATTGTCATTCAAAAGAGCGTTTCTTCAGGGAGGAACAAAAATACCAAACTTCAAAAAAGCAAAATTTAGCCAACTAAGAGAGGCCATAGCCCTAACTAACTGGGACAAAGTCCTCAAAAATAAAAATACAGCCACAAAATGGGAGATTTTTAAAAGCATCCTAATATCTAATTGTGAGAGGTACATACCATATAGGAATAAAATAATAAGAAACAAGAAAAAAACAATGTGGATAAATAGAACTGTAAAGAAAGCAATAAATGACAAAAAGAAAGCATTTAAATCACTAAAACAGGAGGGGAGTGAGGAAGCATTGAAAAACCATAAGGAAAAAAATAGAATATGTAAAAGACACATAAAAACAGCCAAACTAGAGACCGAGAGATTAATCGCCAAAGAGAGTAAACCTAACCCTAAAACGTTCTTCAATTATATAAATACTAAAAAGTATAAACCCGAAGGTGTCGGCCCCTTACAGAGTAATGAGGGGGGAGTAGCAGAGAGCGATGAGGAGAAAGCGAAGCTACTAAATACGTTTTTCTCCACTGTATTCACTGAGGAAAATAAAATGTCAGATGAAATGCAGAGTATAAAAGTAAATTCCCCTTTAAAAGTGTCCTCTCTGACCCAGGAAGAGGTGCAGCAACGTCTTAAAAATATTAAAATAGACAAATCACCAGGACCGGATGGCATACACCCCCGTGTCCTAAGAGAATTAAGTAATCGACAGACCCTTATTTCTGATATTTAAGGACTCTATACTGACGGGGAGTGTTCCACAGGATTGGCGCATAGCAAATGTGGTGCCAATATTCAAAAAGGGTCCAAAAACAGAGCCTGGAAACTATAGGCCGGTAAGTTTAACTTCTGTTGTGGGTAAACTGAAGGTTTTCTGAGAGATGCTATCTTGGAGTACCTCAATGAAAATAAGCAAATAACTCCATATCAGCATGGCTTCATGAGGGATCGGTCATGTCAAACCAATTTAATCAGTTTCTATGAGGAGGTAAGTTCTAGACTTGACCGCGGCGACTCAATGGATGTCGTATATTTGGACTTCTCCAAAGCGTTTGACACGGTACCACATAAAAGGTTAGTATACAAAATGAGAATGCTTGGCCTGGGAGAAAATGTCTGTATGTGGGTAAGTAACTGGCTTAGTGATAGAAAACAGAGGGTGGTTATTAACGGTACATACTCAGATTGGGACACTGTCACTAGTGGGGTACCACAGGGGTCTGTATTGGGTCCTATTCTCTTCAATATATTTATTAATGATCTTGTAGAAAGCTTGCACAGTAAAATATCAATTTTTGCAGATGACACTAAACTGTGTAAAGTAATTAACACAGAGGAGGACAGTGCACTGCTACAGCAGAATCTGGATAGACTGGAGGCTTGGGCAGAAAAGTGGCAGATGAGGTTTAACACTGACAAATGTAAGGTTATGCATATGGGAAGGAATAATGCAAGTCACCAGTACATACTAAATGGTAAAGCATTGGGTAACTCTGACATGGAAATGGACCTAGGAATTTTAGTGAACAGCAAACTAAGCTGCAGAAACCAGTGTCAGACAGCTGCTGCCAAGGCCAATAAGATAATGGGTTGCATCAAAAGAGGCATAGATGCCCGTGATGAGAACATAGTCCTGCCACTTTATAAATCACTAGTCAGACCACATATGGAGTACTGTGTACAGTTCTGGGCTCCTGTGAACAAGGCAGACATAGCAGAGCTGGAGAGGGTTCAGAGGAGGGCAACTAAAGTAATAACTGGAATGGGTGGACTACAGTACCCAGAAAGATTATCAAAATTAGGGTTATTCACTTTAGAAAAAAGACGACTGAGGGGAGATCTAATAACTATGTATAAATATATCAGAGGTCAGTACAGAGATCTCTCCCATCATCTATTTATCCCGAGGACTGTGACTGTGACGAGGGGACATCCTCTGCGTCTGGAGGAAAGAAGGTTTGTACATAAACATAGAAGAGGATTCTTTACGGTAAGAGCAGTGAGACTATGGAACTCTCTGCCTGAGGAGGTGGTGATGGTAAGTTCACTAAGAGAGTTCAAGAAGGGCCTGGATGTATTTCTGGAGGGTAATAATATTACAGGTTATAGTTACTAGAGATGGGTCGTTGATCCAGGGAGTTATTCTGATTGCCTGACTGGAGTCGGGAAGGAATTTTTCCCCCTAAAGTGAGGAAAATTGGCTTCTACCTCACAGGTTTTTTTTTTGCCTTCCCCTGGATCAACTTGTAGGAAAACAGGCTGAACTGGATGGACAGATGTCTTTTTTCGGCCTTACAAACTATGTTACTATGTTACTATGAGGCCTGGACCATAGTGCCCTGGGGCTCGTTTCTTCCACTGCTCGCGGAGGATGGGCTGTGGGGCTGGAACCCCCTCTTTGGGGACCCTCGGGTGGGCAGGGGAGAGGAGTGGAGTCCGCACCATCTTTGTCTCCTTCTCAGTTTAAGAAAAAGTCAAGTTTGCCATGTATTTTCATGGACCGTTTGCCTCTGGTCATGATTTGGGCTTTGTGAGTCTCCAAATAAAAAACTTGGGAGCTGAATACGTGCTGGTTAGCCGGGTAAGTCGCTGTTGAGATGCTGGAGCTCTGCAGCTACGTGACCATCTTGCTCGGTCGGCAACCACATGTGATTTTTTGATCATTCAATATTACACCTTTTAGGGGCAAGGTGACCAAAAAATGACTGTTTTGGCACAGATTTTATTTATTTATTTTTTTTACAGCGTTCACCTGAGGAGGTAGGTCATTGGTTATTTACATAGAGCCACTCATTACGAACGAGGTGGTATCTAATGTGTATTTTTTTAAAAAATAAAGATGTATTGTTATTAAAAATCACTTGAAGGGAAAGTGACTTTTTTTTACTATAAACTTTTATTTTTATAAAACACTTTTTTCACTTTTTTATTTTAATCCCAGTATAGGGACTTCAGTACAGGGACATTTCAGAGTCTGATCCCTGTTTAAATGAAGTACAATACATTACCGTTCAAAAGTTTGGGGTCACCCACACAATTTTGTGTTTTCCATGAAAACTCACACTTTTATTTATCAAATGAGTTGCAAAATGAATAGAAAATATAGTCAAGACATTGACAAGGTTAGAAATAATTATTTTTATTTGAAATAATAATTTTCTCCTTCAAACTTTGCTTTTGTCAAAGAATGCTCCATTTGCAGCAATTACAGCATTGCAGACCTTTGGCATTCTAGCTGTTAATTTGCTGAGGTAATCTGGAGAAATTTCACCCCATGCTTCCAAAAGCCCCTCCCACAAGTTGGATTGGCTTGATGGGCACTTTTTGCGTACCATACAGTCAAGCAGCTCCCACAACAGCTCAATGGGGTTGAGATCTGGTAACTGTGCTGGCCATTCCATTACAGTTAGAATACCAGCTGCCTGCTTCTTCCCTAAATAATTCTTGCATAATTTGGAGGTGTGCTTTGGGTCATTGTCCTGTTGTAGGAGGAAATTGGCTACAATCAAGCGCTGTCCACAGGGTATGGCATGGCGTTGCAAAATGAAGTGATAGCCTTCCTTATTCAAAATCCCTTTTACCTTGTACAAGTCAGCCACTTTACCAGCACCAAAGAAACCCCACACCATCACATTACCTCCACCATGCTTGATAGATGGCGTCAGGCACTCTTCCAGCATCTTTTCAGTTGTTTTGTGTCTCACAAATGTTCTTCTGTGTGATCCAAACACCTCAAACTTTGATTCATCTGTCCATAACACTTTTTTCCAATCTTCCTCTGTCCAATGTCTGTGTTCTTTTGACCATATTAATCTTTTCCTTTTATTAGCCAGTCTTAGATATGGCTTTTTCTTTGCCACTCTGCCCTGAAGTCCAGCATCCCGGAGTCGCCTCTTCACTGTAGACGTTGACACTGGCGTTTTGTGGATGCTATTTAATGAAGCTGCCAGTTGAGGACCTATGAGGCGTCTATTTCTCAAACTAGAGACTCTAATGTACTTGTCTTGTTGCTCAGTTGTGCAGTGGGGCCTCCCACTTCTCTTTCTACTTTGGTTAGAGCCTGTTTGTACTGTTCTCTGAAAGGAGTAGAAAATCTTCAATTTCTTGGCAATTTCTCGCATGGAATAGCCTTCATTTCTAAGAACAAGAATAGACTCTCGAGTTTCACATGAAAGTTCTCTTTTTCTGGCAATTTTGAGAGTTTAATCGAACCCACAATGTAATGCTCCAGATTCTCAAGTAGCTCAAAGGAAGGTCAGTTTTATAGCTTCTCTAAGCAGGAATGTTACAAGCCCCTTTAATGTGACTTTTTTTTATGTTGTTCCCCAGGCAGTGATGGCGAACCTTTTACAGACTGAGTGCCCAAACTATAACCCAAAACCCACATATTTAATTGCAAAGTGCCAACACAGCAATTTACCTTAGATACCAAAATAGTATATCTTCCATGTACTTTATCAATTAGCTATAATAGCCTGCCTACATTTAATATGCTGCCTGTGCTGTTCATAGTGTGCCCTGCGATGAGGATGGGCAGGAAAAGTCTAAGACATATTGGTACACCATAGACTTTTTCCAGGTCGTGGGTGCCCACAGAGAGGGCACAGAGTGCCACCAGTTTGCCAATGCCGTAAGGTATTCATCTTGGCGAAATTTCGACATTTTAAGGTTTTTGGGCGGGGGTTGTAAGTTTGTATATTTTACACACAAAAAACCCTGATATACAAAATATAGCTAAAACTAATATCTATAGTTTTAATAGTTTTAAAATAAAAAGTGTATGTATGTATATTTTAAACATAAAAAATTCCACTACACTATTGCTAAAACTAATTAAAAAAAATATTTTTTAAAAAACACACACACACACACACATATATATATATATATACATATATATATATATATAATATTTTTTTTTTATGAATGAAAAAAAGGGGGGGTTTGCGTGGGTGTGTACATAGTTTGAATTTATTTATTTTTAATTAACCACTTCCTTTCACAGTCAGGGGAAAAAGAGGTTAATTCACAGCCTGCAGGCTGACAGTTCATTTTACAGCCAGCAGGTGGTGATCTTACATAAGAAAAAAAAAACAGCACAGGCTGCCAGCAGCTTGCGATGTTACCCGGAGTCTACCGCTAGCATGTATAAAATCATGTGGTAGTAGGCAAAAGATTAAAGAAGGAGGAGGGAGGCGCTGTAGAGGGCAAGGAGAAGAAGGCAAATCTATTAAATATTTTTTCTTCACTGCATTCACTGAGGAAAACAAAATTTCAGATGAAATGCAGAGTCTCAAAGTAAACTACCAATTAAATGTGGCCTGTCTGATCCAGAAAGAAGCACAGCATCCTCTTAAAAAGATTAAAATAGACAAAGTACCGGGCCCAGATGTCATACACCTCCGGATTCCAAGAGAATTAAGTAATGTAATAGACAGACACTTATTTCTGATATTTAGTTGTGTCACTTCATTTATTATGTAGATAAAGTTAATACAAGGCACTGTACTTATTTTTCTATCACGTGCATATATGAAAAGACAAAAGGAAAAGAAGAAAAAAACAGCGCCTCTAGTGTGATATCACCTGGGTGTTAGATAGATAATGTAATAAAATCTGCTTACCAGATGTTGTTGTGAGTAGTCACAACAACTATGTGTGCCTTGCTGGTACTCTGCCCCCCAGCATTAGGGTTTGCTGTACTGCTGCCTCGGTTTCCTCCTTCACCTCCCAGGGGATGTGTGGATTGTTCAGGATTCAAAATAGTAGCCAAAAAGCGGGCTTTTTTGGAAACAACTTGTAACGGCGCTGTCAGCTTGGATTGTCGGTATATTAAGACGGAAAGATAATAAAATGAAGGTTCCTCTTTATTTGTCTACGCGTTTCAAGGGCGCACAGCCCTCACATTTAGCTTGGTCTGCCGATAAATATCTCACATCTGAGGCCAGCAGCTCTAGAGCTGCTGGCCTCAGATGTGAGATATTTATCGGCAGACCAAGCTAAATGTGAGGGCTGTGCGCCCTTGAAACGCGTAGACAAATAAAGAGGAACCTTCATTTTATTATCTTTCCGTCTTAATATACCGACAATCCAAGCTGACAGCGCCGTTACAAGTTGTTTCCAAAAAAGCCCGCTTTTTGGCTACTATTTTGAATCCTATTTTTCTATCACAGTATACACTTTACATTTCAAAGGTAACGACCACCCTGTTATCAAGCAGTGGTGGCTGTGCTTGCACATTATAGAAAAAAGCATTAGCCTATGAACACCCCCATGGTCCTGGCCACCAGAGAGGCAGGCACTTTTTCCTATAGTATCAAGCACGGCCACCGTTGATGGATTGCAGGGAGGTTGTAACAATGGAAACAAGCAGTGTATAATGCGAGGGAAAAATGAAGCAAGTCAGCAAAGGAAGCAAAATGGATAATATATTATTAAGTGCCTTGTATAAACTTCCTCTACATAATAAATGCCACTTGCTGAAGTGAACCCCTTTAAGGACTCTATAATGACAGGGTCTGTTCCACAGGATTGTTGATTAGCAAATGTGGTGCCAATACTCAAAAAGGAGTCAAAAACAGCCAGAAAATTATAGGCTGGCAAGTCTAAAATCAATTGTGGCTAAACAGATTCTTAAAATTTCTAAGAGACGCTATCCTGGAGTATCTCAAGGCAAATAAGTGTATTATGCCGTACTGGGTTTATGAGTAATCAGTCCTGTTAAATGAATCTTACCTGTAAGTAAGGAAGTATTAGACTGGACCATGGTGACTCAGTGGAAGTCATAAATCTCCACTGCTCCCATAGAAATGAATGGGAGCGCACCGCGCATGCGTGGCCATCGGTCCCATTCATTTCTATGTAGCCGACGGAAATAGCTGAGCCAGCGCTTGGCTATTTTTGGCGGCCCCATGGAAAGGAACGGAGGGTGGCTGCGCATGCGCAGTGCGCCTTCCATTCATTTCCCCGCTCCGTTCTCGATATAGGTGCGGGTCCCAGCGGTATGCCCCCATTGTCTGAGGTGGGAATAACCCTTTAAGAAAAAATAGATAACTAAGGGGAGATCTAATAACCATGTATAAATATATCAGGAGTCAGTACAGATATCTGTCCCATCATCTATTTATACACAGTACAGTGAAAAGAGGACATCATCTACCACTACAAGTAAGAAGGTTACTACACAAACATTAAAAGGGGATTGATAGCAATGAGACTTTGGAATTCTGCCAGAGGAGGTTTTGATGGTGAACTCACTAAAAGAGTTCAAGAGGGGCCTGGATGCATTTCTGGAGTGCAATAATATTACAGGTTATAGTTACTAGATTTCTGGAGAAAGGTTGTTGATCCAGGGAGTTATTCTGGCTGCCTGATTAGAGTCGGGAAAAATAAAATGAGGACAGTTGGCTTCTACTTCATGAGGGTTTTTTTATTTACTCTGGATCAACTTTGCAGGACAACAAGTTAAAACAGGATGGGTGTATGTCTTTCCTCAGCCTAACATATTATGTTACTATGTCCTATTCTTGTCCGTTTTGGGGACAAGAATAGGCATTGTTACAATGGGGCCTGTGAAAAGTGTGGGATGCACAAGGACCAATCCATATTTTACAGTGCACAAAACGGATTTGGTCATGTGAACTGACCCTATCTCTAACTAAAATTGATGGAACCTGCATTGGAATGTAAGCAATTGTTACACTGATCATTGCCCCCATACAGTTTAAATAATATAGTAACATAGCTTATAAGGCCGAAAAAAAGACATCTATCCATCCAGTTCGGCCTGTTATCCTGCAAGTTGATCCAGAGGAAAAAAAAAACAAAACCTTGTGAGGTAGAAGCAAATTTTGACCAATTTAAGGAAAAAAATTCCTTCCCGACTCCAATCAGGCAATCAGAATAACTCCCTGGATCAACAACCCATCTCTAGTAACTATAACCTGAAATATTATTACCCTCCAGAAATACATCCAGGCCTCTCTTGAACTCTTTTAGTGAACTTACCATCACCACCTCCTCAGGCAGAGAGTTCCATAGTCTCACTGCTCTTACCATAAAGAATCCTCTTCTATGTTTGTGTACAAACCTTCTTTCCTCCAGGCGCAGAGGATGTCCCCTTGTCACAGTCACAGTCCTGGGGATAAATAGATCATGGGAGAGATCTCTGTACTGACCCAATATATTTACACATGGTTATTAGATCACCCCTCAGTCATATTTTTTCTAAAGTGAATAACCCTAATTTTGATAATCTTTCTGGGTACTGTAGTCCACCCATTACAGTTATTACTTTGGCTGCACTCCTCTGAACCCTCTCCAGCTCTGCTATGTCTGCCTTGTTCACAGGACCCCAGAACAGTACACAGTACTCCATGTGTGGTCCTTTTGATGCAACCCATTATCTTATTGGCCTTGGCAGCAGCTGTCTGACACTGGTTTCTACAGCATAGTTTGCTGTTCACTAAAATTCCTAGGTCCTTTTCCATGTCAGAGTTACCCAATATTTTACCATTTAGTATGTACTGGTGACTTGCATTATTCCTTCCCATATGCATAACCTTACATTTGTCAGTGTTAAACCTCATCTGCCACTTCTCTGCCCAAGCCTCCAGTCTATCCAGATCCATCTGTAGCAGTATACTGTCCTCTTCTGTGTTAATTACTTTACACAGTTTAGTGTCATCTGCAAAAATTGATATTTTACTGTGCAAGCCTTCTACAAGATCATTAATAAATATATTGAAGAGAATAAGGCTCAATACTGACCCCTGTGGTACTCCACTAGTGACAGTGACCCAAACTGAGTATGTGCCATTAATAACCACCCTTTGTTTTCTATCACTGAGCCAGTTACTTTACCCATATACAGACACTTTCTCCCAGTCCAAGCATTCTCATTTTATATACTAACCTTTTATGTGGTACCATGTCAAATGCTTTGGAAAAGTTCAGATATACGACATCCATTGATTCGCCACGGTCAAGTCTAGAACTTACCTCCTCATAGAAACTGATTTAATTGGTTTGACATGACCGATCCCTCATGAAGCCATGCTGATATGGCGTTATTTGCTTATTTTCATGGAGGTACTCCAAGATAGCATCTCTTAGAAAACCTTCAAATAGTTTACCCACGACAGATGTTAAACTTACCGGCCTATAGTTCCTGGGCTCTATTTTTAGACCCTTTTTGAATATTGGCACCACATTTGCTATGCGCCAATCCTGCACGCTCAATGCGCTCCCTAATGAAATAAGGTTTCAGCCACTTCCTGGATCATGTGCCGTACATTCGACATGTGATTCTAGCCAAGTAACAACCGGGGTTGCGCCTGCGCAGTCAGGCAGCTTCGTTAAGCAGTCAGTGCCTGACTGCAGAGGCAAAAAATGCGTTCGTTGCGGCTTCTTCACAGGTTGTAACCAGGCTAGGATCACTTGCTGAATCTACGGCACGTGATCGAGGAAGTGCCTGAAACAGAATTTCATCGGTAGCGCAATGAGCGCAGCACTGCCCTTTTTCAGCATTATCACCAGGTCTGTGGAGTCAGAGTCATTATAAAAAAGACTGACTCCAAAAATATATAATAAATTCGTACAGTTAGTTCAATGCAGTATGTGCTGAATATATTTTTATAAGAATTTGGGAAAATGATGAAATGTCCTATAAATGTCTGTTCTATTCCTGATCTAAGGCTTTTAGTTGAGATGAATGTGTGCTGCCCTTTATGTAGATGCTCAGTAGTGAAGGTCTGTCATGAACTATAGACAGTTCAGCATGTCTCTCACTGCACACAGGTTTCTATGACCAGAAAGACTGTTATATGATTGGCTGAGAGCAGGAGTGACCTCACCCCCACGGAATGATGGGACTGAGCTCTGAGTGAGATTACCTGCAGAAAGCAAAAGGTACAAGTGTTGTGAGGAATGAGAAACATGGCTTTACCTGTAATTGTGTTACAGACCACAATCTCCTGTTCTGTCAGAGTAAGTTAATATATGCTAATAACTGCTGGAGACCCACCCACAGCCTGAGGAGACAGAGTGTGGGCAAACTGCCTGTCAACCAGGAAATCAACCTGCTGAGAAAACCCCTTTAAGGCAAGTACTTCTTAGTAAATGTAAACTTTCAATAAACTGTGCATAAATCAATTGTCCAGTGCATGTTCTCTCTGTATGGCTTATGTTTTAGTTTGCTTTTCCTCTGCGCTCATGTTTGGAGAGGTTAGCTGCTCTGATGGCTTCTATATGCAATACATAAAATAGAAGGGGGAAAACGGTTTTCTAACATCTCAAATTCATAATTACAGAAACACACATATATATAATATTATTACAATAATAATATTACAGGTTATAGTTAGTAGAGAGGGGTCGTTGATCCAGGGAGTTATTCTGATTGCCTGATTGGAGTCGGGAAGGAATTTTTCCCCCTAAAGTGAGGAAAATTGGCTTCAACCTCACAGGGGTTTTTTGCCTTCCTCTGGATTAACTTGTAGGAAAACAGACTGAACTGGATGGACAGATGTCTTTTTTCAGCCTTACAAACTATGTTACTATGTGGATGATGTGAGACTTGTATAGAGCCGGTCGATATGGACACAGCAATAGCTAATATGTCTACTTTTCTCTTTTACCCTATTTTTTTTTCTCCCACTCTGAGACTTTAACTTTTGGGGGTCTGATCCCCATTACAATGCATTACAATACTTCTGTATTGTAATGCATTGGCTGTAAGGCAACCACGATACCCAAGGAAGGCATCGGGCTGCCGTCCAAGCCATCAGGTCCCCGTGACAGCAGCACAGGGACCCGATGGACATCGCAACCTGTCAGGATACCGCACGTGCGCATACAGCAGGGGTCCGTCTATCAGTGACTGCCGGAACCCTGCAGCTGATCGGGCAGACGCAGCTCCTGCGCCCACCCTGGACCTGGGATTTCTGACCCAGTTCCCAATGCCGTACATATACGGAATCGGTATCCTACAGGTTAAAGAAGAACTAAATTCACCAAATAACAATACTATAATAATACATAAGAACAATAATAATAATACGTTTGATAAAAGTGGCACACATTGCGCCAATGCACACTCCCGCAAAACTGACTTTAAAAATTCCCCTCATGATTAATCTCTCCCCTAAAATGTTAACACCCTCTTAACTTAACGTCTATAATGACTGTCCTGTCATTTGATCTTACAATCACTGCTGTACATTTGGTGAACATGATTAGTCAAAGCCAACAGTTGAACATACTGCTGTTCCTTCTGACTCCCCCATGCACACTCAAATGAGAGGAATTTTTTTTATGAACATGGAAAGGAGAATAAAAGTCAATTTACACTGTCCGATTATTGGGGCCGATAACCAGGAAAAAATGTTTCTGCGAATGCTTCTTCCTGACAATCTCCCTATCTAAATGTGCCACTAATCACCTGATGAATGTAGAAATGCTCGCCAATTATTGTTTCTGGGCAGCAGATTGTGCTGTCTAAACAGCAATCTTCTGCCCACAAACAGTGATTCTGTATGGGGACAAGCAATCGCAATAACGATATACCATCCTCATACAGTGAAGAAGATCACTGCATGTAAATGCAGTGGTCTCCTTCACTAAATCAGCAGTCGACTGTCAGGAAGGGATGCTTTTTTTCCCGACAATCAGCTGTACATCGGAGTGCTTAAACCCACCTTAAGTTACTGCTAGATACGTCTAGCAGCAGCTTATTATGGGAACAAAGGACCAGGCATGTTGCGTGACCATACGCATAAGATGTAGGTTTTGTGAGGTTGACTTGCAATCTACAGACACAATAAGAGATGGGCACACATCTTACACTATTTATCCTGCATTGAATTTCTTCAAATATGACAAAAAAGACATATGTCATTATGTGTCTGGTGTTTTTTACACAATTGAAGCATAAAATAATTATCAAAAACTTCTGTTATATTACGGTATGTGAAACACTGAAAGCCCCTCAGTCATGTAAGCCAAGATAAACTGTTGCGGCATATAAAAAGCAATGTTCAGTACTTACATACCTCATTTAGCAATGAAAAAACACTAACTGGATTTCCTTCGATAAGCTCCACACAACGCCTATTGTCTTGGTAACTAATAAAAGACCATTCAAGCCCTTCTGCCGTGTATTCCTCCTTCAAAAGGATAAAACATGCAATGAATGTCACATTTAAAATAATTACTACTTCATCAAATAATTACTGTACCTAAAGGATATAGATGTGCATCGTTACAGTAGGGCCTAGAGACACAACTACGAATTAACAACTACTCATCTAGTGGTACAATGTAGTTTTTGAAAGCTCTGGAATCTTCCCAGTGGCTTCTCTGAATTGCTTTGAAGTCTTGGGCAGGTGAAGATTTTGGTAAAAAATTAGTACTTGGATTGGGAGAGTATGTCAGTCAGATAGGTTCTTATGATGACCACATACTTTACAGTGAAAAGGGGAGGAGTTTAGTTGGGATTTGGGAATGCTGTTTATTTATGATGTAAGAAAGATTCCATGCTGGTAATGAAGAAGTTCTGCTGGTAAATAATGTAGAAACTTGCTATGTTAAGGATTTGTCATACACTGCACATGTAGTGTGCCGTGAGTGCTGCTAAAAATTTAGTGCGTAATTTAGCACGTACAGATGATTTGGCAGATTATCGGCGACACAGCAACTCAATTCAAAAAGTAATCTAAAATACTCTATAGATTATTCTATAGATTCATTACACACAGAGTGATCTTTTCTTTCCTTTAATGATTATAGCTTACAGCTAATTAAAGTCCAAAAGTCAGTATCTCAGAAAATTAGAATATTATACAAGACCAATTAAGGCTTCATTCACAAGACCGTTGAGCCTTTCCATTCTCCTCCACCGTTTAGGGGCAGGAGAACGGAAAGGACGGATTCGGCACATAACTGATCCAAATGTAACCTAAGGACCCCATAGACTATAATGGGGTCTGTTAGATATCCGCTCAGAGGAAAATTTTTAAAGAGGAGACAAAAGTTCTGCATGTACGACTTTTGTCTCCGCTCCTAAACAGATCAGGAGAACGGAAAGGCTGAACGGTGATGTGAACAAAGCCTAAAAAATCAATTATAATACAGAAATGTTGGCCTACTGAAAAGTATGTACAGTACTTCGTCGGGACTCCTTTGGTATGAATTACTTTAATCGATGCAGCGTGGCATGGAGGTGATCAGCCTGTGCCACTGCTGAGGTGTTATGGAAGCCCAGGTTGCTTTGTTAGCATCCTTCAGTTTGTCTGCATCCCATCTTTCTCTTGAAAACATTCCATAGATTCTGTTTGGTGTATCGTCAGACGAGTTTGCTGGCCAATCAAGCACAGTGATACTATGGTTATTTAACCAGATATTGGTACTTTTGGCAGTATGGGCAGGTGCAAAGTCATGCAGAAAATGATGATTACACTTACCGGTAATCGGATTTTCCAGACCCCACGACAGCACCACAGAGAGAGGATCCACCCCAGGGACAGGAAACCTACAGAATAAAAAGGTGGAGCCTCTTCTACCACCTCAGTGGATTACAGAGCAAGAGAGAGACTCCAACCTTCGTTAGTTCATACATATGACAGAAAAACAATTATACAAATCCAGAAAAACACTCTTTTTTTTTTTTTTTGCTACACCCAGTGAGAAAAGAAAAAAAAAAAAACCACACCGGGAAAAAGGACGGGTGCTGTCATGGGGTCTGGAAAATCCGATTACCGGTAAGTGTAATCATCATTTTTCCCCTCCCCCACGACAGCACCACAGAGAGAATTACAGAGAGAAGTCCTTAGGGAGGGACCACCGCATGAAGAACCTTTCTGCCGAAGGCAAGATCGGAGGAAGAAAGAAGGTCCAAGCAATAGTGGCGAAAAAAGGTAGAAGGAGAAGACCATGTGGCAGCCTTACAAATCTGCTCAATACTAGCTGAAGATCTTCCCGCCCAAGTAGTGGAGACAGACCGAGGAGAATGAGCCTTTACCCCCACCGGAGGAGAAAGGCCAGATTGTAGGTAAGCCTGAGAGATAGCCAACCTAATCCACCTTGCCAAGGAACTTTTACTAGCCCTCATCCCCTTGTTTGGTCCTGAGAAGAGGACAAACAAGGCTGAGGACTTTCTCCAGCTACTGGTATATTCCAGATAATGCAATAAGCATCTCCTGACATCCAAAGAGTGGAATTTCTCTTCCTTAGGAGACTTAGGATTCTCACAAAAGGAAGGAAGCACAATTTCTTGCGTTCTATGAAATTGAGAAGAGACCTTTGGAAGAAAAGCCGGGTCCGGCTTTATCACTACCCTATCCTCTAGGATGACTGTAAAAGGCGGATTAATGGAAATAGCTTGGATTTCCGAAATCCTACGTGCCGAAGTCAGGGCTACCAGCATAATGAGTTTTAGCGTCAGATCTTTAATAGTGGAAGAACCGAGAGGTTCAAATGGAGGAGCCGTCAAAGCGTTCAACACTATATTAAGATCCCAAGGAGGGATTTTGGGCCCTTGGACAGGGGTAGATTTTTCTAAGGCTTTGAAGAATCTGATAACCCACTGATCCTTTGCAAAACTATGATGGAACAAGGCAGAGAGAGCGGATACATGTACTTTTAGGGTATTCTTGGAGAGCCCCAAGGAAAGCCCTTTCTGTAGAAATTCTAGTATATCGACCACCGGAACCGTAGAAGACAAGTTGTTTAGGTCAAGGTTGTATTCGCTCATAAATTTCTTCCAGATTTTAACATATATCTGTACCGTCACCTTCTTCTTACTCTTCAGCAGAGTTGAAACCAATTTTTGCGAAAAACCTTTCTTATTCAGCAGGAACCTTTCAATATCCATGCCGTCAAACGGAGTCCCTTTACTTGAGGGTGCAGGACTGGACCCTGAGATAATAAGTCCGGTATCTCCGGCAGGATCCATGGGTCTGCGACCGACATTGAACGAAGAAGAGAGAACCATGCTCTCCGAGGCCAGAAGGGTGCGATTAGTATCATTCTGGCTTGGTCCTGTCTGATTTTCCTCAATACTAGAGGCAGTAGGTTGAACGGAGGAAAAGCATAGGCCAGATCGAAGTCCCAAGTTAGCTGAAGGGCATCCACCCCATACGGGAATTCCCTTGGATTTAGGGAACAAAACCTTGTCACTTTTTTGTTCTGGCTCGAGGCAAATAGATCTATCGATGGGACTCCCCATAATCTCACAATTTTCTGAAACACAGATTTGTTCAGGGACCATTCTCCCTGCGCCAACCGATGTCTGCTCAGATAATCTGCACGGCCATTGTCCACTCCTTTTATGTGCAACGCTGAGATGTGTCCTACCTTCTTCTCTATATGTTGAAAAAGAAGATTCGCTTCCAGATTCAGAGAATTCGATCTCGTTCCCCCTTGGTGGTTTACATAAGCAACCGTTACTCTGTTGTCCGAGAGGATTTTCAAATGTTGTGAACCCCACCAGCTTTTGGAGGACTGCAGGGCCAATCTCACTGCCCGCAATTCTTTTCTGTTGGAGGAAAATTTTTTCTCCTGCAGAGTCCAAGACCCCTGAAGGTCGAGGTCCCAGATGTGCGCTCCCCATCCCCACGGACTTGCGTCCGTTGTGACCACTATCGGTTTTGGGTATACCCAAGGGACACCCTGCATTAAATGAGCTTTGTCCACCAATTCAGTGACACTAGAGTGTCCTGGGAGATCACAATTTTTGAGTCCAACCGATTTTTGTTCTTTTTCCATTTCGACAGAATTTCCATTTGTAAGGGACGCAGATGGAATTGAGCCCACTCTACTGCTGGGAGACAAGAGACTAGAGAGCCCAAAACCGACATTGCCTGTCTTATTGTTAGGGAAGCTGAAGAAAGGGAGCACACCTGGGAATGAACTTTCTCCACTTTTTCCTCTGGAAGAATAACTTTTTGAACCACGGAATCTAGTAAGAGACCCAAAAACCTTTGTCTTTGACTGGGTATTGGATTGGATTTTGATTCGTTTATAATCCATCCTAGGCGTTGGAATGTAGTCCTTACTTCTTGAACTGCTGTTTCGCACTGTACGTAAGAACTTGCAACTACCAGAAAATCGTCGAGGTATGGAATTAAAAGTATGTTCTTTTGCCTTATGAAGGAGGCCATGTCTGCAACAACCTTGGTAAATACTCTTGGTGCTATTGAAAGACCAAAGGGGAGCGCTTGAAATTGGAATTGGCAGATGCTTCCTCCCATGTGAACTGCGACTCTTAAATATTTTTGAAATTTTGGATGAATTGGCACATGAAAATAAGCGTCCTTTAGATCTAAAATAGCCATATAACAATGGGGGTAGAGAAGAAGAATGGCAGATTTGATAGTTTCCCATTTTGAACTTCCTTATCCTCAAAAATTTGTTCAGATCTTTTAGATTTATGATTGTTCTTTGAGACCCATCTGGCTTTGGGACTAGAAAAAGATGGGAAAAATACCCCTTGCAGGATTCTAGAGGGGGTACGGGAATCAACACTTGTTTTTGAATTAGCTTTTCTACCTCCTTTAATATGGGGGAAGGACCACTCTTTCTTTCCCTTGTATCTGTCAGAACAAATCTTTGAGGAGGGATGGAAACGAACTCTAAGGTAAGACCTGCGCTGATAATATCTGCCACCCAGGGACTGGCTACCACCTTCCAGGCAGGCAGAAAGTACCGAAGTCTTCCTCCTACCCCCCAACTGGCGTCATTGTTGGGAAGACTTTTTGTTACCGGAGCAAGATTTTCCAAACAGAAAAACCCTGTTAGACTGGTTTCTTTGTTTAAACCCCTGATCTTTATCCCTGAACTGCTTTTTATTTGCCTGGTTCCCAAAGGGACGAAAGGAGCGCCTGGGTCTGGAGAAGGAAAAGGAGGACCGATATGGCCCAGGAAACCTCTTTTTCTTGTCCGCCGCCTTATCTAACAGGTCATCTAATTGGGGGCCAAACAGGAATTCACCCTGACAGGGAATGGTGCATAGCTTTTGTTTTGAATTAACGTCTCCTCCCCCCCAGCTCTTGAGCCATAAAGCTCTTCGGGCAGAATTAATCGATGCAGAAGACTGAGCAGACAATCTAAGGGAATCTACCGAGGCGTCTGAAAGGAAATCTGCCGCTTTCTGCAGGGTAGGTAGGGAACTAAGAATTTGGTCTCTGGGACATCTATCTTTCAATTGCACCTCCAGCTGCTCTAACTATAAAGACAGGGACCTGGCAGTAACCGTGGCCGCAATACTAGGAGCAAAGGAAAAGGACGAAGCTTCCCAGGCAAATATGACTCTGCTTTTTTATCAAGAGGATCCTTTAAGAAACCCGAATCCTCAAAAGGAAGAGAGGACTTCCTAGAGGCCTTAGAAATGGCGACGTCTATCTTTGGGGCTTTACCCCAAGAGGAAGAGGCCTCTTCCTCAAAAGGGTACTTTCGCTTGAAACTACGAGGGACAAATACTTTTTTGTCTGGTCTACCCCATTCCTTATTTATAAGGGAACGGATGCTATCATGAAAGGGAAAACATCTCCGTCTTTTATCCCGTAGTCCTTCAAACATAGAATCTTCTACAGTCTTAGTCAATTTTTCTTCTTCTAAATTCAGTCGCCCTGATAGCTTTGAGTAATTTCTCCGTATCTTCAGAAGGGAAGCAAAATTTTCTAGAAATGTCTTCCTCAGAGGAAGAAGACTCGTCAGTAGAACATTCTTCAGGGTACGTATCAGAATCTAATGAAGAATCGTCCTGCATAACCACTTTTCTCCGGCTCTTATGCTTACTTGACGTTTTAAGAGAACTTCTGACCTCAGATCTAATCAGTGTTTTGATATTATCCAAAAATGTAGGAGATTCTTCTGAAATAGTACGGTCAATACATGACTGGCAGAGTCTCTTATCATAAGAAGAAGACAAGGATGTTCTGCATAGGGCACATTCTCTGTTTCTCTTTTTTGCCACCACCTTCCTAGGTTTGTCCTGAAGCAAGAATTTTAAATATAATCAATAAGGTGACCAGAGACCCAGCCACTTACCCAGTCAAGGGAACAGGCAATACCGAGACTATTAAAAAACCCCAAGTTATATAGGCAGCAGAACACATCAAAATAGCGGAAGGTAATCCAGCATATACAACCTGAAGAATACACAGACAGGAGCACATCAACGGGGCATGACACACCGCATGGCTAACCCCTCCAGCTCCTTTTAAACATGCCGCGCGGCCGGAAGTGCTTCTCTCCCCGGCCGCGGGAACCGGAACCTCCCGCGTCGCACCGGAAGTGCGTCACTCACTCAGACATCCCGGAACAATGGGGCCGCACCGGAAGCGCGTCACCCGCCATAGGCCGCATCCACCCAGGCCGCCGCGGAAGCGCGCGCTGTCTACAGGCCTTCCGGAAGCGCGATGTCCACAGCCGGCTTCAGCCAACATACCGGGCCACACCGGACAACGAGGCTCCTGGCTCCTGTTTTCACCCATCGGCCGCCAACTTTCTAGACCGGACCAACGGTATACCCGCGAGGGCTATAGGCCAGAGCAACAACATGTGGCATTACTCCCCCTGGAGATGCACATGTGCCTGCCAGAGTTGTAAATGAGATCCCTGGAGATCCCCCCCACAACCCCTGATCCTAACAGCAGGACACTGCTGCGCGATAGATCAGGCAGGCAACCGTCGGTCTCTCTAGGGGACCCCCTAGGAAAAAATAAAATAAAGACCTCGGCAAAAAGAAAAAACCTGAAAGAGAATACTGTAGGTCTCCTACTCCAGGGACAGGAAACCACTGAGGTGGTAGAAGAGGCTCCACCTTTTTATTCTGTAGGTTTCCAGTCCCTGGGGTGGATCCTCTCTCTGTGGTGCTGTCGTGGGGGAGGGGAAAAAATTAAATCAGCCTCTCCATAAAGCTTGTTAACAGAGGGGAGCATGAAGTAAATTTCCTGGTAGACAGCAGGGCTGATTTTGCACTTGATATAACACAGTGGACCAACACCAGCAGATTACATCACTCCCCAAACAATCACTGACTGTGGACACTGGACCTTAAGCAACACGGATTGTGTCCCTCTCCACTCTTCCTCCAAACTCTGGAACCTTAAATTCCAAATTAAATGCAAAATTTACTTTCATCTAAAAACAGGACTTTGGACCACTGATCAGTCTGTGTAATGATTTTATATAATATTTGAGTTTCACTTTTTGAATTGAATTACTGAAATAAATTACATTTTTGACAATAATCTAACTTATTTTAGATGCACCTGTACGTGCAGCAATCACCTCTGCTGTATAGGGAAAAGTAATAAGTACATACATTCATAGATTGCTTGTCCCAATAGAGAATAATTTTTCTTACACAACAGATCATTGTTTAGACAGTACGATCTGCTGCACAGGAACAATGATTTTTCATCCGGTGATTGCCGGATCCTTTCACACAGGCACATTTTTGGTTAACAGCATTTATCCAAATGTTCATCCCGATAATCTGCCTGATCATCTGTAATCTAAAAGGACCTTATTATGTATGTTGACACATCTTCTATGTTCTATAATGTAGTGGCAGCACTGGTTGGATAATGTCATACTGTGCACCCCCAAATGGTAACACCCAGTTGGACTCTACTGTAGACTGTTAGCAATCCATTCGTTAACATCCAGCAAGATAGTGGAATGCCACAATATATGAAAAGATGCTCAAAAATCTCATGGGGAATGAGATAACTTACTACAAAATATCACAAGTGTGAATTTAACCTGAGTTTTTTCTCTCAACATTAGCTCATAATCATTAGCTACAGATCCTTAGCTCACACATGACTCTATGGGGCACAACAATTTTATGACACAAGTGCTGCAAAAAATTTTAAGTTATGATATACACCGTATTTGCGATTTTACACTTTTCTGTACACTTTTCAAGTGTTGAGAAAAGTAGGTGAGCACAGTAGTAGTGAACAGGACCTCCTACAGACAGACTATTGAATTTACTTTAAATTATGCAAGAAACTGGTGTAAATTATAGTTCAAATACAGGCTAGCTTATAGCCTATATCGATTTGAATTTCTGATGCACAGACTGGCAGAAGATGCACCAAAGGGGTAAGCGCCTCTAGCACATTGGGCTCCAGCTGTCTATTTACTAAGACTGCTGTATGAAATGCCAGTCTTCGTAAATCTGCTCCTAGTGTAGGTTTCTGCAGACAACTTACTTGTCTGAAACTGGCTTAATTGTGCTGCTACTTAGTGCTAGACCCAGTGCAGGGTGTGGTAGCATTTGTATTCTGACCCAGACTCCCTTTCCTCTCTTCCTGTGCCTCAGTGTTGTAAGGTGTCAGAGAAGAGAAAACATTGGTGGCGTCATACTCATATGGCCACATGCCACAAGGGAGACTATTACTATGAGGGGGCAAAAAAGGCATTCTTACTGTGTACACTAACACTGTGTAGTGAGCACTAAGAGGGGCATTGCTGGTAGTAGTAGGGTAGGAAGTTAGTGTGCAGAGAGAAGTCCTGGCTGGAAGAAGTCTTCATGGTGGTCTGACCTTGGATACAGAAGAAAAGAGAAAGTGAATGACTCCAATCAGAAAAGACATGACCTGTGAGTCACTAGATATAACTGTTCAAAGGTTCTCCTTTGTGGAGATGATCTAATATGACCATACTAAACACTAGATTGCTACTTTTTAAAAATAGTTACTCATCTTTTTACATGACTGGAATTAAAGGGGATTTCTCATTTGCATCAACATCCATTAAAATAACAATTTATGAAGGTAGCTATAATTTTGATATATATCAATATATAGATATATATATAGATATACAGTACAGACCAAAAGTTTGGACACACCTTCTCAGTCAAAGAGTTTTCTGTATTTTCATGACTATGAAAATTGTAGATTCACACTGAAGGCATCAAAACTATGAATTAACACATGTGGAATTACATACTTAACAAAAAAGTGTGAAACAACTGAAAATATGTCTTATATTCTAGGTTCTTCAAAGTAGCCACCTTTTGCTTTGATTACTGCTTTGCACACTCTTGGCATTCTCTTGAAGAGCTTCAAGAGGTAGTCACCTGAAATGGTATTCCAACAGTCTTGAAGGAGTTCCCAGAGACGCTTCGCACTTGTTGGCCCTTTTGCCTTCACTCTGTAGTCCAGCTCACCCCAAACCATCTCGATTGGGTTCAGGTCTGGTGACTATGGAGGCCAGGTCATCTGGCGTAGCACCCCATCACTCTCCTTCTTGGTAAATAGCCCTTACAAAGCCTGGAGGTGTGTTTGGGGTCATGGTCCTGTTGATAAATAAATGATGGTCCAACTAAACGCAAACCGGATGGAATAGCATGCCGCTGCAAGATGCTGTGGTAGCCATGCTGGTTCAGTATGCCTTCAATTTTGAATAAATCCCCAACAGTGTCACCAGCAAAGCACCCCCACACCATCACACCTCCTCCTCCATGCTTCACGGTGGGAACCAGGCATGTAGAGTCCATCCGTTCACCTTTTCTGCGTCGCACAAAGACACTGTGGTTGGAACCAACGATCTCAAATTTGGACTCATCAGACCAAAGCACAGATTTCCACTGGTCTAATGTCCATTCCTTGTGTTCTTTAGCCCAAACAAGTCTCTTCTGCTTGTTGCCTGTCCTTAGCAGTGGTTTCCTAGCAGCTATTTTACCATGAAGGCCTGCTGCACACAATCTCCTTTTAACAGTTGTTGTAGAGATGTTTCTGCTGCTAGAACTCTGTGTGGCATTGACCTGGTCTCTAATCTGAGCTGCTGTTAACCTGCGATTTCTGAGGCTGGTGACTCGGATGAACTTATCCTCCGCAGCAGAGGTGACTCTTGGTCTTCCTTTCCTGGGGCGGTCCTCATGTGAGCCAGTTTCTTTGTAGCGCTTGATGGTTTTTGCGACTGCACTTGGGGACACTTTCAAAGTTTTCCCAATTTTTCGGACTGACTGACCTTCATTTCTTAAAGTAATGATGGCCACTCGTTTTTCTTTACTTAGCTGCTTTTTTCTTGCCATAATACAAATTCTAACAGTCTATTCAGTAGGACTATCAGCTGTGTATCCACCTAACTTCTGCCCAACACAACTCATGGTCCCAACCCCATTTATAAGGCAAGAAATTCCACTTATTAAACCTGACAGGGCACACATGTGAAGTGAAAACCATTTCAGGTGACTACCTCTTGAAGCTCATCAAGAGAATGCCAAGAGTGTGCAAAGCAGTAATCAAAACAAAAGGTGGCTACTGTGAAGAACCTAGAATATAAGACATATTTTCAGTAGCTTCACACTTTTTTTGTTAAGTATGTAATTCCACATGTGTTAATTCATAGTTTTGATGCCTTCAGTGTGAATCTACAATTTTCATAGTCATGAAAATACAGAAAACTCTTTGAATGAGAAGGTGTGTCCAAACCTTTGGTCTGTACTGTGTATATATATATATATATATATATATATATATATAGAGAGAGAGAGAGAGAGAGAGAGATATATATAGAGAGAGAGATATATAGATAGATAGATAGATATATATATATATATTTCTTTACCTTTATTGCTCCTATGTTGCATTTTGGGCTGTAGTCACAAAACTATGTCCATGCATCTTTCTTATTTCTTTGTTATGTCTAGGAGCATGTCAAAGCAGTAACAGGGGCAGTGATAGGGCAGTGTCTATGGAACTAGCTGGGTTCAAGGGAGATATAAACTAGCTGGAGGTTGGTACTGGAACCGTGGCAGGGAAAGGTGAAGTCCATCACATGTTTGGTTTGATACAGCAACATAAAGGATATAAACAAACCAGTGATTTGTCTACATGGTAAAAAAGGCTCAGGAGAGTCACACTGAAATAAAGCATGGGGAAGAAACTGCTGTGTTTAAAAGCATTATAATTAGGGATGAGCGAATCGACTTCGGATGAAACATCGGAGCAGCCGGAGCTCCGTACAGTATTAGAATGTATTGGCTAAGATGAGCAGAAGTTATTACTTCGTAAAGTCTTGCGAGACTTCACATAATAAATTCATAAATTCATTTCTACTGTAAAAAAACATTTCCCGAACTCAGGTTTGGTTCCAAGTACTTTTCCCGGGAGTTAACTACTGATGACCAGTATCCCACCGATCAGATACTGATGATCAGTATCTGATCGGTGGGGGTCCGACACTCGCCAATCAGCTGTTTAAGAAGGCACCGGCACTCCCGTCAGCTCACCAAGCACAGCGCCGTACGTTGTACAGCGGCTGTGCATGGTATTGCGATCATCCCCATTCAAGTGAATGGGGCTAAGCCGCTCCTAGGCCATGTGACTGATGAACGTGACGTCAGTGGCCTAGGAAAAGCAGAGAGAAAGCCTTCTCAAACAGATGATCCGCGGGGGTCCCGGGTGTCGGACTCCCACCTATAAGATACTGATGACCTATCCTGAGGATAGGTCATCAGTAATTAACTCCCAGAAAACCCCTTTAACATTCAATCAAGAAACAGCAAGAAAAGGGGAAGGTTTGGAATACATTCAATACAGGGAGCCCAGGGCACTGGACATGATTGGACTGTATACTGCCTATAGCATTAAAATGTTGATTTCTCTTTCATGTCTACATGACCATCACACGGGAGTGTTTGCTTTGCTCTCCCAGTTACCTATATTTAGGGGTCAAAACTGTTAAGTTCTAGAGGCTGCAGTGAAAATGCCCTAAAACAGGCTGTCACTCCTGTATTTTGCTGAGAGCCCTTGAAAAGGCATGTCAGGAAATTAGATTAACTGAATAGAACAAATTCTAACGCCCTTGGGGAAATTTACCCTGAGGGTAATATGTGAACTCAGTTTTGCAGGAGTCTGGAATGGCATACTCTGCTCCAAATTTATCAAACGCCACTTGTCTTTTAAATATGGTGCACATTTTTATGACCTAAGGCTACATGCACGCGACAGTGAAAAAAAAATGCCTGTTAAACAATGGACACACTGTCTGTTTTTCATGGCCATTTTGCATCAGAGTGTGCATCCATTTTCTGTCCCTGTGTCCGTTTTGCATCTGTTTGTCATGTCCATGAAAAACGGATGAATTCGATTGGCAGTTATTTCTAGACCCACCCTACTGTGAACAGCCACAGGATGGTAGGCTCAAAGCTAAAATAATGATTTTCTTTTTTACTGCCCCCCATATAGGCCCCGAGCTTAAATATTTCTCAACATTGTGTAAATAATGCCTCCATAATGGCCCCCAGCTATTTTTTAAGTTGATTTGACAAAAAAAAAAAAAAAAAAAAAAAAAAAAGAACTCACCTTGTCCACTTGATAGCACTGATGCGGTCTCTGCTCTCTTCATTGGGACCTGCCGTGTGTGATGACTTCACTGCGCGCTCCCACATCGTTAAGTCATCACGCATATTGCAGGTCCTTCGGCAGGTCCTGCTTAATGAAGAGAGGAGAGACTGCTGCAGCGTGATCAAGTGGATGAGGTGAGGGTTTTTAAAAAAAAAAAAACCCTAAATGGCCATATTGTTAAAGTGGACCACGGCTGTTAGACGGATACACTCCATTAAACACGGTCCCATTGTTTTCTATGGGTCCCGTCTGGACATGTTCTATTTTTGGATGGACACTACTCACTGACCGTTAACAGAACAGCCATGTGAATAGCCCCATAGACTTTCATTGGTGCCAAAAATGGCTGTGTGACTGCCGGTACTTAAACGGCTATCACACGACCATTTTTTACTGTCATGTGCATGAGGCCTAACACTTTTGTCTAATGCCCTCCCTCCCCATGCTAGTGTTACCTTATGGGGCATATAAACTAGTAGTTTTTTGTACAGCTATACCCCGGGCAGTATGTGACCCCATAGGTTATTAATACTAATGGTAATATATGGTCCAATATGAGCCTAAAATGGAGCAATGCTGGAAATATGTAAATTCATTGGCAATAGCTGATAAAATATATAAAGTGAGGAGGAGCGTCACTATATTAGCAGTCTAATTCAGTAGCATGCATTCTATACCTGCTGAGCTTTCATGTAGTGAGACACAAAATGCTGTTGAAGTTTCTCATTAGCATAGTTAATGCATAACTGTTCCAAACTGTTTTGTAGAAAAGATTCAAATCCATACACATCAAGCAAACCTAGAGAACAAAAAAATATTTAACATCAAGGAAAGACCATTTTGCTATTCATCAGTCGAGAGAATTTCTGAAATGATAGCTCAGACTAAAATATTAAAGGGGTTTTCTCACTTCAGCAAGTGGTATTTATCATGTAGACAAAGTTAATACAAGGCACTTGTATTATTATTTATCTTGCTTCGTATTGTGGCTTCATTAATTTTTCCATCACATTAACCACTACTCATTTCCAGGGTTACGACCACCCTGCAATCCAGCAGTGGTGGCCGTGCTTGAACATTATAGGAAAAAGCATCGGTCTCTCTGGTGGCCGGGACTGTAGGTGATTTTTTCCTATAGTGTGCAAGCACGACCACCAATGCTGGATTGCAGGGTGGTCGTAAACATGGAGCAGTGTATAATGGGATGGAAAAATGAATCCTGCCAGCAAAGGATCGCCAAAACCGGAGAGGGGGAGGGGTCTGCCTTTATGTAAAGTCCTGTCTAAAGCCCACACTGCGGGAAGATATAAGTGAGGGACATGAAGATGTGGAGTCACTGTGGGTAGAAATAAATGGAGCCAAAAACAATAATAAAATACTAATCGGAGTTTATTATAAACCCCCTAGTATACCAGAGCCCATAGAAAATCTACTTCTAAACGAAATAGACGAGGTGGCAAATCATAATGAGGTCATTATTATGGGGGATTTCAACTACCCAGATATAGACTGGAAAACTGAAACCTGTATATCTCATAAAGGAAACAGGTTCTTGGAAATAACCAAAGACAATTACCTTTCCCAACTGGTTCAGGACCCGACTAGAGGGACGGCCATACTGGACTTAGTATTAACCAATAGACCTGACAGAACAACAGATGTGCAGGTCGGGGGACTCCTAGGAAATAGTGACCATAATATAATAACCTTCCAATTGTCATTCAAAAGAGCGTTTCTTCAGGGAGGAACAAAAATACCTAACTTCAAAAAAGCTAAATTTAGCCAACTAAGAGAGGCCATAGGCCTAACTAACTGGGACAAAGTCCTCAAAAATAAAAATACAGCCACAAAATGGGATATTTTTAAAAGCATCCTAATATCTAATTGTGAGAGGTACATACCTTATGGGAATAAAAGGTTAAGGAACAAGAAAAAACCAATGTGGATAAACAGAACTGTAAAGAAAGCAATAAATGATAAACAGAAAGCATTTAAATCACTAAAACAGGAGGGGAGCGAGGAAGCATTGAAAAACTACAAGGAAAAAAATAGAATATGTAAAAGACAAATAAAAACAGCCAAACTAGAGACCGAGAGATTAATCGCCAAAGAAAGTAAAACTAACCCTAAAATGTTCTTTAATTATATAAATGGTAAAAAGTATAAACCTGAAGGTGTCGGCCCCTTACAGAGTAATGAGGGGGGAGTTGCAGAGAGCGATGAGGAGAAAGCGAAGCTACTAAATATCTTTTTCTCCACTGTATTCACTGAGGAAAATGAACTGTCAGATGAAATGCAGAATATAAAAGTAAATTCCCCATTAAAAGTGCCCTGTCTGACCCAGGAAGAAGTAGAGCTACGTCTTAAAAAGATTAAAATAGACAAATCGCCAGGACCGGATGGCATACACCCCCGTATCCTAAGAGAATTAAGTAATGTCATCGCTAGACCCTTATTTCTGATATTTAAGGACTCTATACTGACAGGGAGTGTTCCACAGGATTGGCGCATAGCAAATGTGGTGCCAATATTCAAAAAGGGTCCAAAAACAGAGCCTGGGAACTATAGGCCGGTAAGTTTAACATCTGTCGTGGGTAAACTGTTTGAGGGTTTTCTAAGAGATGCTATCTTGGAGTACCTCAATGAAAATAAGCAAATTACTCCATATCAGCATGGCTTCATGAGGGATCGGTCATGTCAAACCAATTTAATCAGTTTCTATGAGGAGGTAAGTTCTAGACTGGACCGCAGCGAATCAATGGATGTCGTATATCTGGACTTCTCCAAAGCATTTGACACTGTACCACATAAAAGGTTAGTATATAAGATGAGAATGCTTGGCCTGGGAGAAAATGTCTGTATCTGGGTAAGTAACTGGCTCAGTGATAGAAAACAGAGGGTGGTTATTAATGGCACATACTCAGATTGGGTCACTGTAACTAGTGGGGTACCACAGGGGTCAGTATTGGGCCCTATTCTCTTCAATATATTTATTAATGATCTTGTAGAAGGCTTGCACAGTAAAATATCAATTTTTGCAGATGACACTAAACTGTGTAAAGTAATTAACACAGAAGAGGACAGTACACTGCTACAGATGGATCTGGATAGACTGGAGGCTTGGGCAGAGAAGTGGCAGATGAGGTTTAACACTGACAAATGTAAAGTTATGCATATGGGAAGGAATAATGCAAGTCACCAGTACATACTAAATGGTAAAATATTGGGTAACTCTGACATAGAAAAGGACCTAGGAATTTTAGTGAACAGAAATCTAAGCTGCAGAAACCAATGTCAGACAGCTGCTGCCAAGGCCAATAAGATAATGGGCTGCATCAAAAGAGGCATAGATGCCCGTGATGAGAACATAGTCCTGCCACTTTACAAATCACTAGTCAGACCACACATGGAGTACTGTGTACAGTTCTGGGCTCCTGTGAACAAGGCAGACATAGCAGAGCTGGAGAGGGTTCAGAGGAGGGCAACTAAAGTAATAACTGGAATGGGTGGACTACAGTACCCAGAAAGATTATCAAAATTAGGGTTATTCACTTTAGAAAAAAGACGACTGAGGGGAGATCTAATAACTATGTATAAATATATCAGAGGTCAGTACAGAGATCTCTCCCACGATCTATTTATCCCCAGGACTGTGACTGTGACGAGGGGACATCCTCTGCGTCTGGAGGAAAGAAGGTTTGTACACAAACATAGAAGAGGATTCTTTACGGTAAGAGCAGTGAGACTATGGAACTCTCTGCCTGAGGAGGTGGTGATGGTAAGTTCACTAAAAGAGTTCAAGAGGGGCCTGGATGTATTTTTGGAGGGTAATAATCTTACAGGTTATAGTTACTAGAGAGGGGTCGTTGATCCAGGGAGTTATTCTGATTGCCTGATTGGAGTCGGGAAGGAATTTTTTTCCCTAGTGGGGAAAACTGGCTTCTACCTCACAGGGTTTTTTTGCCTTCCTCTGGATCAACTTGTAGGAAACCAGGCCGAACTGGATGGACAGATGTCTTTTTTCGGCCTTATAAACTATGTTACTATGTTACTATGTTACTAAAGGAAGCAATATGGATAACAACAATACATTAGTAAGTGCCTTGTATTAATAAATAAATGCCATTTGCTGAAGTGACACAACCTCTTTAATAGGTCCCACAATGACCAAACTAACTTGAAATTATTTTAACTTGAGAATATAAATCTATGAAAAACTAGTAATTAATTTTGAGGCCTAAGGACCATTTATTATTCTTAAAGGACCTTTAGACGGGCCGACAATTGAACAGATCATTGCTAACCAGCGTTACTAATAACACTCGTTAGCGATGATCTGGCAGTGCATCTTTTGTGAAGTACAAAACATACTTGTTTACCAGTGGCAGATCTGCTGCTGGGAAACGAAACCGTATGGGGAAGAGCGATGACATTAGCGACTGTTCCTCCCCATACTCTGGAGGAGCTTGGTGCATGTAAATGCAGCAGTCTCCCCCTCTAGCGATCAGGAGATTGTGAGGAAAGAACGCTGCCTTCCCGACCATCTGCTAGATCATTGTCGTGTGCAAAGGGACCATTAGACCTGCATATTACTTAGATTAGCATCAGGGGCACAACTACTGCCTTTATTGCAACTGTGTATTGTTGTCATTGTACACATGTAATTGCAAAATACAGCGAATAAATTAAGAATTTATATTAAAAAAAAGAAAAGCGCTCTGTGAGTGCAGCGGTCTCTTCCTACGCTATGTGACGTCAATGTACATCGGCGGTATAAAAGGTTGAGTTAATAATCCACAAAAAACGGGATGTAATTGGTTAAAGGATGTTCAGTCAAGCAGTAATTTAATTACTGGTGTGGACAAAGTTGATTTTGTAATAATTTATCCCGTAATAGCAATGTTAATCTAGGGGGTCATTTCTTTCAAGTGGTTTGCTTGCAAAACTAAATATGTGGTGTATGCCATTAGATGCAAATATGGCTTACACAAAATACTGTAGGAAAAACAATAAGATGGATGGAGGTAAGATTTGGCAAACATGCACACTGTTTAAAGATAAAAAGGGAGGGGGGGGGGATGGGCAAAACGGATTGAGCATATGTCCAAGGTGCATAAAGGTGATACTAAACATATGCAGTTTTTGGGATTAAAATATATCAAACAACCAAACAATGAAGATGACAGGCACAGAAAGCTGTTCTGAAAGGAAGCTGAAATGATCATACACACTAAGGCATTAGGACTGCACGGCCTGACTGACAGATATTATATGAGTGCATTCCTAGACTAGTAATACACAACAGGAAATATTACTCAGATATATGCAGTTTTTTAACCTCTTGTATCTATAAATAATTGTATTATGTGTTATTATGGATCTTTCGATAAAAATGTTACTTTTAAATAACATGTGTGGATGTCTATGGATATGTGCAGTTTGGAGCCAGATGAAGCTTAAGCAGAACGAAACGGCCATCTTTCTATCCATATCCAAACCATGCTGTTTTTCATACTTCAATAGAGTGGAGATTTCTATTGGATGGTGAGTGCCATGTTCTGTTTTGTTTCTTTGGAGTGTATACACTGGACTTTCACATACAGCACATTATTATATCCTTCCATGTGTTATTGAGGAACAATGGGAACTGAGATATATTGAAGTGGTGCCAGCCTCTATTATTTCATTAACGTACATCTGTGCTATTATTTTCCATTCTTCTGCTCTGTTATAGGAGGAACTTTTTACCATTTATATAATCGAAGAACATTTTAGGTTAGTTTTACTTTCTTGGCAACGAGCCTCTCTGTCTCAAGCTTGCCCGTCTTTATCTGTCTTTTATATATTCTATTTTTCTCCTTGTAGTTTTTTACTGCTTCTCCACTACATTCTGTTTTAGTAATTTAAGTGCTTTCTTTTTGTCATTTATTGCCACCGTTATATTTCTATTTATCCACATTGGTCATTTTTTGTTCCTGACCCGTTTATTCCCATAAGGTAGGTACTTCACAATGAGTTTAAAATGCTTTTAAAAATACCCCGTTTTATGGCTGTATTTTTAATTTTGAAGACACTGTCCTAGTTAGTGAGGCTAACGACCTCTCTAAGCTTGTCAAATTTTGCTTATAGGAAATTCTGCGTTTTTGTGCCTCAATAAAAAACACCCTTTTGAACTACAATTGGAAGTTTATTATTATTAATTTATTATGGTCGATATTTCTCAGGTATCCCTCAACATGCACATCTGTTGTTATTTTTGGTGAAGAATCAACAACAAGTGGGTCACAATTGTGAAGTGGAAAGAAATTTATTGGATCATTTAAACTTTTTTTGTAATAATAAAACTGAAAAGTGGGGCGTGCAAAATTATTCGGCCCCCTTGCATTAATACTTTGTTGTGCCACGTTTTGTTGCGATTACAGCTGCAAGTCGCTTGGGGTATGTCTCTATCAGTTTTGCACATCTAGAGACTGAAATTCTTGCCCATTCTTCCTTGCAAAACAGCTCGAGCTCTTTGAGGTTGGATGGAGAGTGTTTGTGAACAGCAGTTTTCAGCTCTTTCCACATATTCTCAATTGGATTCAGGTCTGGACTTTGACTTGGCCATTCTAAGACCTGGATACGTTTATGTTTTAACCATTCCATTGTAGATTTTGCTTTATGTTTGGGATCATTGTCTTGTTGGAAGATAAATCTCTGTCCTAGTCTCAGGTCTTTTGCAGACTCCAACAGGTTTTCATCCAGAATGGTCCTGCATTTGGCTCCATACATTTTCCCATCAATTTTAACTATGTTCCCTGTCCCTGCTGATGAAAAGCAGTACCAAACCATGATGCTGCCAGCACCATGTTTGACAGTGAGGATGGTGTGTTCAGGGTGATGAGCTGTGTTGCTTTTATGCCAAACATATCATTTTGCATTGTTTACAAAAAGTTCGATTTTGGTTTCATCTGACCAGAGCACCTTCTTCCACATGTTTGGTGTGTCTCCCAGGTGGCTTGTGGCAAAATGTAAACAAGACTTTTTATGGATATCTTTGCGAAATGGCTTTCTTCTTGCCACTCTTCCATATAGGCCAGATTTGTGAAGTGTTCGACTGATTGTTGTCCTATGGACAGACTCTCCCACCTCAGCTGTAGATCTCTGCAGTTCATCCAGGGGGATCATGGGCCTCTTGACTGCATCTCTGATCAGTCTTCTCCTTGTTTGAGATGAAAGTTTAGAAGGACGGCTGGGTCTTGGTAGATTTGCAGTGGTCTGATACTCCTTCCATTTCAATATGATCGCTTGCACAGTGCTCCTTTGGATGTTTAAAGCTTGGGAAATCTTTTGGTATCCAAATCCGGCTTTAAAAGGAACCTGTCAGCTGCAGAAGCCATCTCACGCCGCCAGCAATACCTTCAAGCAGCCGGGAGAGAGTTTCTAATGATGTTTTTCTTATTGAATTCACAGGAGGCAGAAGTATGGAAAACGATCCTTTATCCTCCGTCCGCGCTACTTCCCAGTAAGGCTTGAAGTCAAGGGGGCAGCGGCCTCCTTGCTTCAAGTCAAGGAAACCGTGCCCCTTTCCTTGCCCCTTCGGTGTGTGTGACAGAGCTTATGCCCGACAGCTCGATGGCTTTGCAGAACAGCCGGCTGTCAGTCACAGCGAAGGGGCAGGGAAGGGGGCGCGGTTTCCTTGACTTGAAGCAAGGAGGCCGCTGCCCCCTTGACTTCAAGCCTGACTGGGAAGAAGTGCGGACGGAGGATAAAGGATCGTTTTCCATACTTCTGCCTCCTGTGAATTTACTAAGAAAAACATCATTAGAAACTCGCTCCCGGCTGCTTGACGGCGTGAGATGGCTTCTGCAGCTGACAGGTTCCCTTTAAACTTCTCCACAACAGTATCACAGACCTGCCTGGTGTGTTCCTTAGTCTTCATGATGCTCTCTGTGCTTTAAACCCTTCCAGACCGGCGCCGTACATGTACGGCGCTCAGGCGGTGCGGGGACATGAACTCCACTCGCCCGTGCGGCGGGCGTCATGGTCGGCAAGTCTCTGCTGTTTTTAACAGCAGAGACTTGCGGCTACTTACCGCAATCGGCGGCGTCTTCCGATGGGCTTCTTATTCCTTGTGGGCCCTTCTGAAGACTTCCGGTGGCGTCTTCCGGGTGATGTACAGACGACCCGGAAGACGCCAGTGGCCAATCGGGCCGTCTGTACACTCTATGAAAGCTGTAATCCTCGCTGGTGAGGATTACAGCTTTCAAAGTGCAATTCTTATTCTGGCCACTAGATGGCAGGCCAGGATAAGAAATGAGCAATCATGAGTTTTAATTCAAGATTAAAAATCAGAGATTGCTCATAGTGAAAAAATAAAAAGTACAATATATTAGCTCATATTTGAGCTTTCAAATAATAATAAAAAAAAAAAAAAAGTTAAAAAATATATAAAAAATAAAAAAATATATAAAAGTTTAAATCACCCTCCTTTCCGTATAATTAAAAAATAAATACCTAAATAAAAATAAATATAGACATCATGGGTATCACCGTGACCGAAAACGCCCGTACTTTTACATAGTAACATAGTAACATAGTTTATAAGGCCGAAAAAAGACATCTGTCCATCCAGTTCGGCCTGTTTTCCTACAAGTTGATCCAGAGGAAGGCAAAAAAAACCCTGTGAGGTAGAAGCCAGTTTTCCCCACTTTAGGGAAAAAAATTCCTTCCCGACTCCAATCAGGCAATCAGAATTACTCCCTGGATCAACAACCCCTCTCTAGTAACTATAACCTGTAATATTATTACCCTCCAAAAATACATCCAGGCCCCTCTTGAACTCTTTTAGTGAACTTACCATCACCACCTCCTGAGGCAGAGAGTTCCATAGTCTCACTGCTCTTACCGTAAAGAATCCTCTTCTATGTTTGTGTACAAACCTTCTTTCCTCCAGACGCAGAGGATGTCCCCTAGTCACAGTCCTGGGGATAAATAGATCGTGGGAGAGATCTCTGTACTGACCTCTGATATATTTATACATAGTTATTAGATCTCCCCTCAGTCGTCTTTTTTCTAAAGTGAATAACCCTAATTTTGATAATCTTTCTGGGTACTGTAGTCCACCCATTCCAGTTATTACTTTAGTTGCCCTCCTCTGAACCCTCTCCAGCTCTGCTATGTCTGCCTTGTTCACAGGAGCCCAGAACTGTACACAGTACTCCATGTGTGGTCTGACTAGTGATTTGTAAAGTGGCAGGACTATGTTCTCATCACGGGCATCTATGCCTCTTTTGATGCAGCCCATTATCGTATTGGCCTTGGCAGCAGCTGTCTGACACTGGTTTCTGCAGCTTAGATTTCTGTTCACTAAAATTCCTAGGTCCTTTTCTATGTCAGAGTTACCCAATATTTTACCATTTAGTATGTACTGGTGACTTGCATTATTCCTTCCCATATGCATAACTTTACATTTGTCAGTGTTAAACCTCATCTGCCACTTCTCTGCCCAAGCCTCCAGTCTATCCAGATCCATCTGTAGCAGTGTACTGTCCTCTTCTGTGTTAATTACTTTACACAGTTTAGTGTCATCTGCAAAAATTGATATTTTACTGTGCAAGCCTTCTACAAGATCATTAATAAATACTTTTAAAATAAAAAAAAAAAAAATTCCAACATGGTGAATTGTGTGGCGGAAAAAAGCGTCAAAATGTCTATTCGCAATTTTTTGTCGCTTTTTTTCTAAAAAAAAATAAATAAAAAGCGATCAAAAAGTCATACACACCCCAGAATGGTATCAATAAAAACTTCAGATCGCCCCGCAAAAAATGAGCCCCCATACAGCTCCGTACACATAAATGCCAAAAAGTTATAGGGGTCAAGATATCACCACCCAAAAAAAAAAAAACCAAAAACCAACTTTATAATTTTTTTATCACTATCAAAACACAAGAAAAACTATACATGTTAGGTACCGCTGGATTCATACTGACCTGTAGAATGAAAGTAACCGGTCAGTTTTAATGAACAGCGAACACCGTAAATAAAAAACCCGGAAAACTGTAGCGGAATAGGGTTTTTTTTGCAATTTCACACGATTTGGAATTTTTTTCCTGCTTCCCACTATGCCATATGCAATAATAAATGGTGGCGTTTGAAAGTACAACTTGTCCCGCAAAAAACAAGCCCTCATACAGCTATGTGAACAGAAAAATAAAAAAGTTATGGCTGTATGAAGGCAAGGAGCAAAAAACGAAAACGCAAAAACGAAAAAACCTCCTGTCGTGAAAGGGTTAAACAGAACCCTGAGACTATCACAGAGGAGGTGCATTTATACAGAGACCTGATTACACACAGGTGGATTCTATTTATCTTCATCAGTCATTTAGGACAACATTGGATCATTCAGAGATCCTCAATGAACTTCTGGAGTGAGTTTTCTGAACTGAAAGTAAATGGGCCGAATAATTTTGCACGCCCAACTTTTCAGTTTTATTATTACAAAAAAAGTTTAAATGATCCAATAAATTTCGTTCCACTTCATAATTGTGACCCACTTGTTGTTGATTCTTCACCAAAAATGTAAAATGTTATATCTTTTTGTTTGAAGCCTGAAATGTGGCAAAAGGTTGGAAAGTTCCAGGGGGCCGAATACTTTCGCAAGGCACTGTATATACACACACGTCGTAATGTCAGAATAAAAGGGGATTGTTCAGCACAACTTTCCAAAAAAAGTATGCATAATGCCTGCCTGTATTTATACACGCACAAATGTTAATTGTCATAAGAGTTTTTTCTTTAGTACAAGCATCCAAAAATTATACATTCACAGGGGTAGAATGCTTGCCTATATTTATACATACGCAAGCATTAAGGCCTTGTTCACATATACGTAGATTTTCACAGACCACAGTCAGTGAAAACCTGGCCTGCCGTCCTCCTAAGTACAGGAGTGCATGTCGTCTTTGATTGCTATGTTCTCTCCAGTTCTGGCCCTCACTGATCTTCCTCCGGTTGCAGCTCCTCACCTTCATCCACCTACATGGGACTTTCTTTATGTGGGTCCTCAAAAGCTACAGGGTAGTCAGCAAAATGCTTAACCACTTCTAGACAGGGCCATCAACATAGTCACTTTATGTGATAACTTTGGAACGCTTTTACTTATCCAAGCCATTCTGAGACTGTTTTCTCATGACGCACGGACAAGTATAGGACATGCTTCAAAAGAGCCGCGGCACGGAGCTAGCTCCGTGCCGCGGCTCCCGGCCCTATAGAGGTGAATGAGGCCGCATCTATTCCCGCATTTTTGCGGACAGATACGGCCCCATTCATACGGTCGTGTGAATGGGGCCTCAGACAGATAGTGATGTGGAGGTATTGAATAAATACTAAGAAAACATTATTTAACCTTATAGTGAAATATATATATATATATATATATATATATATATATATATATATATTGCTATGCAATGCTGCAAGATAGTGCCTGTATCCTGGACACCGCCCTGGATTGCAAGAAGAAATTCCTAAGGGAAATCCAGCCCACAAGAGGATTGACCAATTAACAGGGAACATGATGCCTTATGACACTTCAAGCTACCCACCTATATTCTGTGTATTATAAAACCCACTATGTGCCCAATAAAGCAAGTCATTGCACCCCTACTCTTACTGAGAGAGGATTTTACACCCGAGTCTTGTATTTCTTCGTGCATGCACTCAGTACATCAATTAGTAACATAGTAACATAGTTTGTAAGGCCGAAAAAAGACATCTGTCCATCCAGTTCAGCCTGTTTTCCTACAAGTTAGTCAATTAGGACAGAGGTAGACAAAGGGTGAGGTCACGTTAGATCTCCCCCAACAGTGACACCTCATAAAAAACCTATTCACTAACATTCACCATATGTCTACTTTATGTTTGCATCATTTTAGTCATGAAATTTTATTTTTTAGGACGTTAGGTTTAGAATTTTAGAAGCATTTTTTTAAATTTTCAAAAAAGGACCAATTCAGTTCTGAAGTCACTTTGAGGAGCTCACATAATAGAAACCACCCATTTTAGAAACTACACCCCTCAAACTATTCAAAACTGGTTTTAGAAAAGTTGTTAACCCTTTAAGTATTCCACAGGAATAAACATTTTTTTGCAGATTTTCCATTCTAAATTCTAATCCATTTTTTCCTGTAACACATCAAGGGTTAACAACAAAACAAACCTCAATATTATAAACCTCAATATATAACAGTAGACGATCCCCCCAAAATTTGCTACCCATTTTCTCCTCTATACAGTAACATGTGGTCGTAAACTGTTATTTGGGGATACACCAGGGCTCAGAAGGGAAGGAGCGGTATCTGGATTTTCTAACATGGAATTTTCTGACATGGTTTTTTAAGAGCAATAACGTTTTTATTTTTTGTTGACTCAGCTGCATGAGGACAATTTTTGCGGGACCAGCTGTAGTTTTTATTGGCACCATTTTGGGATACATTTGGCTTTGTGATCACTTTTTACCTCATTTTTTGGGAGGTGAAGTCACAAAAAAAGATGTTTGGTGTCATTTTTTGATTTTTTTTTTACACTGTTCACTTGATGGAGTAGATCATGTGATATTTTTATTGAGCCGGTTGTTATGGACGCAACAATACTAAATTGTATTTTTTTATTTTTTGTATGTATTTTTTTATTTTTTACGTTTTACACAAAAACATTTTCGGAAAAAAAAAGTTTTTGTGTTGCAATTTTCTTACAAAAGAAAAAGGGGGATAGGAACAGCACAGCAAATACCTCTTCAAGGTTTTCAAATGTCCACTAATGGGTATAACCCTCTCAGGGGTATGGGTGCAGGCAGTTATCCAGGTCCTGGCTTGAAGGTCCCACACAATAGTAGATATAGAAGTCAGCAGCACTCCAGAAGGTTTGTGATATAATTCGTGTCTTTATTCAATAATCATGGAACAGCATAAAAGAAAAGCGACGTTTCGGCTCTGAAACGTCACTTTTCTGTTATGCTGTACCATGATTATTGAATAAAGACACAAATTATATCACAAACGTTCTGGAGTGCTGCGGACTTCTTTATCTGCAATTTTCTTACAGCCATTTTTTTTAATTTTTTTATTGCTACCATTTTAGGCTAGAGTACATACACTTTTTGATTGATTGACATTAAGGTTTTTGGGAGGTGAGGCGACCAAAAATAGCTCTTTTGGCGTAATTTTTTTTTTACCGTGTTCACATGACGGGGTAGATCATGTGATATTTTTATAGAGCCGGTCATTACAGACGCGGTGATACCAAATATGTCTATTTTATTTGTTTTCTATTTTTAACATTTTTTAAATGACAATTGGGGAAAAAAAGGTTTACATGTGAAACTTTTTTTTTTTTTTTTTTAATAAAAACAATTTTTTATTTTACACTCTTTGTCCCCAATAAGGTCATACAAGACCTCTGGGGGACATTTAACGCCATTTTTTTTTAAACTACTGATTTCTCCTGTAACTGGGGCTAACATAGTAGCCTCAGTTTGAAGGGAAATACAGCAGCATACTATGCTGTACAGCCCCACTGCAGGGCTGATCAAGGTCTGTAGAAGACCCGACAGCTCCTGCAGTCTCCCGGGAAGTTGAACATCGTTTCCTTGCTGTATACACAGCACTCATTCAGCGCTGTGTATACAAAGATCCAGAAGGCAGGGACAACCAGGAATGGTCCCTGCCTTCTCTCTGTGGAGCCCTGCTGTCAGTGACAGCGAACCTCCCACTCAGCAGCTGCACGATTACATACAGTGGGGAAAAAAAGTATTTAGTCAGCCACCAATTGTGCAAGTTCTCCCAATTAAAAACATGAGAGAGGCCTGTAACTGACATAATAGGTAGACCTCAATCATGAGAGACAAAATGAGAAAACAAATCCAGAAAATCACATTGTCTGATTTTTAAAGAATTTATTTGCAAGTTATGGTGGAAAATAAGTATTTGGTCAATAACAAAAGTTCATCTCAATACTTTGTTATATATCCTTTTTTGGCAATGACAGAGTTCAAACGTTTCCTGTAAGTCTTCGCAAGGTTGGCACACACTGTTGTTGGTATGTTGGCCCATTCCTCCATGCAGATCTCCTCTAGAGCAGTGATGTTTTGGGGCAGTCGCTGAGCAAAACATGGACTTTCAACTCCCTCCAAAGGTTTTCTATGGGGTTGAGATCTGGAGACTGGCTAGACCACTCCAGGACCTTAAAATGCTTTTTACGAAGCCACTCCTTCGTTGCCCTGGCGGTGTGCTTGGGATCATTGTCATGCTGAAAGACTTGTTAACCTTTGGCTTACTGCTGCACGACTATATACAGTACGTTGTGGCAGTAAGAAGAGGTATAAGAGCATTAAGTTGCATTAAAATCTGTCAGTACACCATGGCACTGCAGACCTCTGTGACCCTGCTGTCAGACATCTGCAGTCACAGTAAGTAACCATGAGACCAGCCAAAGTGGGTCTCCCTGCATAGGCTCATTGTAACAAGGTGTTAGAGCGATTCATGAAAAAAATGGCAGGGGCACGCACTTCTTGATGAGAAATTGTCCCCTGCTGGCTGTAAACTTACTGTAAGTCTACAGTCTTTGCTTTAACTTTTTCCTGCCCTGGCAGGAATAAGTTAATTAGCATATTTTCATTAAAAAAATTAAATAAAAAGTAAAATGAAATATTAAAAATGAATAAAAAAAATAAAATTTCCCTTTTCATTTATAAAAAACAAAAAAAAAATATTAGTTCTAGCAATAGTATAGTGGCCTTTGTGAGAAATGGACAACATTTCTTATAACTTATTTTCTGTGTATGTTTTTATACCGTCGTGCAATCCTATATATTTCCATGCCCTTCTGTGATTGTACATGCCATTCCGTCTGGGCCTGCAGTTGGAATATGCATTGCAAGTGGTAATGAAGAAGGTTACTGGAAATGCAGACACTCAGACAGAATGGAACCCTCCCCCAGCGGATTTCAGAAGCTTTTCAAATGCAGTGCCAGAGGATGATGAAAATATCTCATAAGCAATAACTCATCTCTGGTACAACTTACATATTAATAATTGTGATCATTACATTCTGTGGTATGTGGGCATCGTAGGGAGCCCAAACATCGCATCACAGCCAGAACTCCTACATAACCAGTATCTCACCTTCTGGGATAACCACACCGGTCATGTGTGGTATCAGAACGATCAGCCTGATAATATATACATTATTAAAACATGTTGGGGCCTGAATATCAATTAGTGTGGACGGGAAGCCATGTTTTATTAATATTTCTTGTCTGCCAACTGAGTAAGAGAGGTGGAGATTGCACAGGTAATGAGGGTTCATTGACACAATTTGGGGATCCGATCAACATTGGGTTGTGTTCCACTTTCAGCCTGTTCCAGGTAAAACCAAAATGGACTCTGACCACATAATTCGTTGAGTAAGAAACTTTCTGCTTTATATTTTTATAACTCTTTTGTGCACGTTTAGGTTCGTCTTATTTCTTGTAACTTTTTGTAACTAAGAACTTTTTAGTACATTAAAGCACATCTTTTTGCCTTGTGCCCTGAACAAGCCCGTTAACATCCATTTTTAAGTGTATGGGTGTGGTTTGCATTAGTGTGTATTTGCTATAAGTGTGGCCTGTGCCACTGTGAGCCTGCTTGCGAGTGGGGCACTGTGGAGTTTTCTATGAGCCCTTAATTAATTGGTGTATTAATTTAAATGTCATAGATAGTGGCAGCGTGTTGTGGTGTAATCTAGGCTCAATCTGAGGCCTGTATGTAGGGGCGCGAGAGATTGAGTGCGTGAAATGGATCAACCCTTGGAAGTCACACCAGGGTCACGTGACAGGGCGGCTTCTGTACGTGACAAATATTCACACTTCTTCCTTTTTGCCTTGTATATCGAATGATTACTTTTTGTATTAATGTTCTTTATATTCAATTCACTTATGTCTTCTTGTTTGTATAACTTTCTTTACTCTGCTGTGTTTGTCTCATAGTTGTCTTATCTTTACTATTGTTCTATTGTTGACCATACATTCTCTGTGTATCTAATGTCTGGTTTTACATTTATGGCTATGTCTTGGGCAATTCTCAAACATTGCCTCATCTAAACAATGATGAATATTAGAAGTGTCCATAGTTAATAAGTAGTTACCTAGGGTATTTAAAGTGAGTGACTGTGAGCCCAAAGGGGGGGTCCATGGAACATGCAGATGTTCAGGAGTGACATGACTGCTCAGGTGCAGCCATGTCAAGAAGTCAACTACTTTCGCAACCGGTATCCCTGGTGATCCAGTGGAGGGCTTCCCCCCGGACAGATGTATTTTTAACTCATAGCTAAGTATACCTTTGGTTTTATTCTTGTTTATTGTACTCTGTATTTTTGTTTATCATTTAAGTAAACTATATCTATTTTGACTTAGCTATTGTGTGTGGACCTATTTATTCTCGCATCACAGAATTCACGGTAAAACAGCCTTCATAGAAAAACGGAAAGATATTGATTTTAGCTATATTTTACATGAAGGGATGGTTGTGCGTAAAATAAACAAATTCAAGTATCTCTTTTTTTTCATTTGTTAAAAATGTAAAAGAAGCCAAAAACTTCAAGTATCCAAATTTCCCCCAGATGAATACCTAAAGGGGTGAACAAAAAAGTCACTTTGAATGAGTATCTAATGTTCTAGCACGGTATAACATCTGTACAGACAGTATGGTGCCATACAACTAGCAATAGAAAAATACAGTAGTCCAAAATGTGCTCTAGTCCTTGCAGTTGGCCCAGCTAGGAGATAAATTACACAAATAGCATCCATTTTTACAGCACAAACATATGGTAATGGTTTTAGAAATGCTTTGAAATGTTTTTTAAGAAAACACTTGGTAAGAAAGAAAGAATATACATTATTTTTCTTAACTTTCACATAACTTTTCCTGGTCTAAGGGCGGGTTCACATCATGTTTTTCCCATACTTTAAGATATACTTTTTTAAAGTATACTTTTATACATTAAACTGATGGCAAAAATGTGATGCGAACCCAAATGTAAAAAAAATATCAAATACGTTGGTTGGTTCAGAAATGAATTAGTTATTCACAGTTAGATAGGGCCAATGCTAAATATGAGAAATTGGCTAGGTAAGGAAGAGGGGCAAAATCTATGGTTATGAAGAGGTTAAAGGGAAAGTAAAATTCTGCCAATAGCTGCCCAGCAACTGGGCAAGGTATATGGCATTAAGATTTATAAGCTGTGAGAGAGTACCTCTAGGTACACCAACAGGTTTCGGATTTACAAAGGAATGGACACCTGGACTGAACCCCTAGAATGCCCCCTTCTCCTAGGAGTTAGTGGGAAAATAGTGTGTCACTTTGAGAAACCATTGCTGGCTTCTGAGTTACCACCTCAATGTGGATACATGAGAACATGTTAATTACAAGGAGGTCTGGAACTGTAAGGTTGGTAACTAGTAGCGCCCACTTTGGCAAGTACTACAGCTTTTAAACACTTTTTGTAGCCAGCCAGGAGTCTCAATTCTTGTTTGAGGGATTTTCCTCCCTTCTTCCTTGAAAAAGTCTTCCAGTTCTGTAATATTCCTGGGCCATCTTACATGCATTGCTCTTTTGAGATTTATCCAAAAATTTTCAATGATGCTCAGATCAGGGACTGTGAGGGCTATGGTAAAACCTTAAAGGGGTTGTCCAGGTTCAGAGCTGAACCCGGACATACCCAGAACTTCACCCAGGCAGCCGCCTGACAACAGCATCGGAGCATTTCATGCTCCGATGCCCTCCCTTGCCCTGGATCGTGCAGGGCAAGGGCTCTTTTGTTTATAAACACACACACTGCCGGGCAGAGGGTGTTCGGTGACGTCACCGGCTCTGATGGGCCGGCTTTAGCGCTGCCCTAGCAGTTTTACTGGCTAGGGCAGCGCTAAAGCCCGCCCATCCGTGCCAGTGATGTCACCGGGCTCACTGCTGGGTGGAAGCCTCCGCTTGGCAGAGACCGGTTTGTCACCGAAACTGGGCAAAATACCTTTGCCCAGCGCAATTTATTGCAGGGCAAAGGAGGGCATCGGAGCATGACATGCTCCAATGCGCTTGTCAGGCAGGCTGCCTGGGTAAAATTATGGGTATGTCTGGGTTCAGCTCTGACTTTGTGATGTAAGGTGACAAAAAAAATACTGTTTTTATTTATTTTTATTTTTTTTTACGGTGTTCACCTGAGGGGTTAGGTCATGTGATATTTTTATAGAGCCGTTCATTACGGACGCGGCGATACCAAATATGTCTGTTTTTCTTTTCTATTTTTTTACAATTTATTTTACAATTTTGTGTTTTATTTTGGGAACTGGCTGGTGTATGCAGCAGGGGTCCAGCTATCTGCCGCTGAATGGGGCAAGCGCAGCTCCTGCACCCGCCCGATCAGCTTGACGGATATGTACGTCACTGGTCCTTAAGTCATGGCCAGCTATGACGTACATGTTCATCAAGAGTTCTTAAGGGGTTATGTGATGCAGGTTCAGAAATCAGCCTCAGGTATATCCTGGCATAGCACATCTGTAAGCGATGTGCCAGGATTTAGGCATGATTATGGAGTATAGGCAGAAGCAGTGATTACTGAAGCCCCATTCCACAGTACAGAGGAATCCTATCCACAGATTGGGGATAACTATTAGGTTGTTGGTGGTCTTACAGCTGGGATTCCCACCAATCACAAGAACGGGGCCCCATAACCTGTGGAGCCCCTCAAAATGAACAGAATGGTTGGACTGGATCTCGGGAACTCCTATAGAAATAAATAAAGCAGCTGCACACATCATCAACCGGCTGCTCTGTTTATTTTGGGGGTCTCCACAGGGTAATGGGCCCATGTTGTTGTGACTGGCGGGGTTCCCAGAGATAGGAACCCCACTGATCTAATATTTATCCCCTATCCTGTGGACAGGGGATAACTTAATATAACCAGAATACCGCTTAAAGAACAGCACTCCCTAGCACTGAAAAGATAACTGGCAGTAGCTTTCTAACATCTACCCATTCAGAACACATGCATGCTTGGCCGAGCCACGCAAGAATGTCTATGGTGGAAGTTGGTATGTGTATGTCCATGTGTATGGTGGTCAGCGGTGCCTTCTAGCTGGCAGCTATCAAAAGTGTATGGCGAGCTCCAGCCAGAATTAAAGTAGTTTTCCACCATTAAGATATATATATATATAGATATATATATATATATATATATATATATAATCTTTCCTCCAGATAAGTCATCAATATCATATTGATGGGGGTTCAAGCGAATGGGACCTGAACTGCATCTGCAGTACACCAGCATAGCCAGAGACAGAGCCTTCTGCTCATGGCTACGTCCAGTGCTTTCATTCAAGTACATGATGAAAATAGCTCACTGGTGGCCCTGGGTATTCAAGACAAATAGTTGCATCATGTTATTAGGCTACAGAATATTTTATGGGTCATCCGTGGAACCAGGATATACATGTACTTTGCATATCATAGGAGAGAACCTCAATAGATATCTAAATGTGATATTTTAGTTTTATTATATTTAATGCATTTCAACAAACCACAATTTAAATTGGTCATAGTTTGTAGACGGATGAGAGAAATAAATGAATAATATGTCTTTTAGAATAAGGCTATAACTAAATGGAGAAAATGTGGAAAAAGTGAAGTTAATACCTCTCCAGGGTGTATGGGCCAAAAATCACAAATGTTAGTCATGGATAAACTGTGTACAGCATGCAGCACACTATTATCCTGTGGCCACATTGTATATAAGCACCCTAAAAGAAAATACTTGCCAATAAAATTGCTCCATTCTCCAGATTCACAGGATATGCTTTCATTTATCAACGTCACCAGCCAGTCAAACAATCTAGACAAATAAATAAATATCTGCTTTTAATAACAGTTTATTTTCAAGATTCATAAACTACATTTCATTAATTTTGTCATAACTAACTATTCTTTGTACATTTATATGCACAGCAACTTTCAAAATTCTGTAGACAGTAACTTGGCCAGTTTTAAATTGCAAACATTGGGAGCTGCTGACCTGTGTTGATTTTGTTGATATTACATTGACATGAATAGAATTTAACCCCTTCAACCCCGGGCCTCTTTTCACCTTCCTGCCCAGGCCATTTTTTGCTAATCTGACATGTGTCACTTCATGTGGTAATAACTTTGGAACGCTTTTACTTAGGCTACTTTCACACCAGCGTTAGGACGGATCCGTTTGAGAGATCCTTGCAGGCGCTCACAAACGGATCCGTTCCTATAATGCATTCGTTTGCATCCGTTCAGAACGGATCCGCTTTGCCTATCTTTTACATAGGCAAAACGGATCCATTCTGATCTCCATTGAAAGTTACATAGGGAACGGATCCGTTTGCTATTGTACATTAGCAAAGGGATCTGCTCCCATTGACTTGTATTGGAGTGGAGATGGATCCGCCTCCATTCCGCTCGGTCAAGCAGACACCAAAACGCTGCATGCAGCGTTTTGGTGTCCGCCTCCAGAGTGGAATGGAGGCGGAACGGAGGCAAACTGATGCATTCTGAATGGATCCTTATCCATTCAGAATGCATTTGGGGCAAAGTTCAGTTCAGGACCGTTTGTGAGACCCTGGAACGGATCTCACAAACGGATCCTGCTGACGCTAGTGTGAAAGTAGTCTTATCCAGGCCATTCTGAGATTGTTTTCTTGTCACATATTGTGCTTCATGACAGTAGTAAATGTGTGGCAAAATATTTAATTTTTATTTATAAAAAAATACCAAATTTAGCAAAATTTCTGAAAAATTTGCAAATTTCCAAATTTCAATTTTTCTACTTTCAAAATACATAGTAATATCTCCAAAAATAGTTATTATTTTACATTCCCCATATGTCTACTTTATGTTGGCATCATTTTATAAATGTCATTTTACTTTTTTGGGACATTAGAAGCCTTAGAAGTTTAGAAGCCATTTTTCAAATTTTCAACAATTTTTTTAAGCACCAATTCAGATATAAAGTGATTTTGAGGGGCATATGTAATAGAAACCACCCATAAATGACCCCATTTTAGAAACTACACCCCTCAAATTATAAAAAACTGATGTTACAAAGTTTGTTAACCCTTGAGGTGTTCCACAAGAATTAAAGGAAAATGGGGGTGAAATTTCAAAATTTCACTTTTTTGGTAGATTATTCGTGTTAATAATTTTTTTCTTGCAACACAGCAAGGGTTAACAGCAAACTAAACCTCAATATACATTACTCTGATTCTGCAGTTTACAGAAATACCCCATATGTGGTGGTTAAGGGTTTGTGGCAGTGGTCAGAAGGAAAGGAGCGCCATACGAATTTTGGAGGCAGATTTTGCTAGAATGGTTTTTAGGCACCATTTTGTAATTGAGAGACCCTGACGTACCCCTACAGTGGAAACCCTCAAAAAGTGACTCCATTTTGGAAACTACACCCTTCAAAGAATATATTAAGGGGGGTACTGACCACTTTGACCCCCTAAGCATTTTACGGAATTTGGAAACACTTGGCTGTGAAAATGAAAAGTTTCATTTCTTCCAATAAAATGTTGCTTTAGCCCCAAATTTTTCATTTTGACAAGGGGTAACAGGAGAAAAGCACCCCATAATTTGTTCCCCATTTTCTCCTGAATAAGGCAACACCCCATATGTGGTGGTAAACTGCTGTGGGGGCACATGGCAAGACCCAGAACCGAACGAGTGCCAGGCAAGCAGGGATAGCAGCCACGATGCCTAAGGAAGGCATCAGGTTGCTATCGAAGCCATCGGGTCCCCGTCACAGCAGCGCAGGGATCCGATGGACTCCCCTTCCTCCCGCATCGCATGAGCCGCGGTCAGCGCTGACCGCGGCACATCGAGGGTTAACACGCCCACATCGGTGAAAACACCGATGCGGGCGTACGCAGCAGGGGTCCGGCTACTGGGCACAGCCGGTCCCCCGCAGCTGATCGTGCGGGCGCAGCTCCTGCACCCGCCCGATCAGCGTGCCGTACTAGTACGGCGCGGGTCGGGAAGGGGTTAAGTTCACATTAAATGATGTTCACACAACACCACGCATTCTTATCCCCTTCAGGACCCTGCCATTTTTCACCTTAAGGACCAGGCCATTTTTTTTTAAATTTGACATGTGTCACTTTACTGTATGTGTAATAACTTTGGACCACTTTTACTTAGGGTTGTGGAGTCGTGGTTGGTATCCATTTTGGTGGAGTCGTTATAAAATGGACCGAATTTGAAAATATATAATAAATTGGTACATTTAGTTCAATACAGTATGTGCTGAATAAATTTTCTGCCTAGAAGACGGTTAAAAGAAAATAACAAAAAGTTATTAGCGATATATCATAAAAATAGCTGATCCCTTAAAGGTATACAAGAGATAGGCAATACAAAGAATGTGACGAGTGAGGGTGGAAAATCAATAGTTAAAACCACGCTCTCAATAGACTGCAGGGGAAGACAAGTATTGTTTATGGATATTCAAAATGCTGGAACCCAACACACCCTCTGCCAGTCTATTACATCTGACTGGTGATCTATAGCTGCTCTATTAGGAGCTTTATATATAGGACACTGTTGAACACTGTTGTCTAACCAATCTAAGGCTCCTTTACACCAGTGTTTTTGCTGGATCCGTCATGGATCAGCAAAAACGCTTCCATCATGATAATACAACTGTCTGCATCCGTTCTGAACGGATCCGGTTGTATTATCTTTTAAATAGCCAAGACGGATCAGTCATGAACTTCATTGAAAGTCAATGGGGGACGGATCCGTTTTCTATTGTGTCTGAGATTGACTTACATTGTGTGTCATGACTGATCAGTTTAGATCAGTTTCTTCATGCGGACACCAAAACGCAGCAAGCAGTGTTTTAGTGTCCGCCTCCAAAACGGAATGCTGACTGAACTGAAGCAAACTGAAGCCAAACGGATCCTTTTCCATTCAGAATGCATTAGGACAAAACTGATCAGTTTAGGACCGTTTATGAGAGCCTGTGACGGATCTCACAAACAGATCCTTACAACGCAAGTGTTAAAGTAGCCTAACTGTATAAAATTGATTGACCTATAGTGTATCTACTGCTGATAAGGGATATTAGTTAAATACAATTAAAACCTCCTGGTGACTGCTATGTCTTGCTGTCATTCCTTTATTTTATTACAAGAATATGATGTGCCAGTCTGGTTCACCCATACTGGGAGGGGGGCATTGTTGGCAACTTATCAGAGGTGAACATAGTCTGTTCTTGTGTCTGGGTGTCCCCCAGCACCTTCCCTTGTGTAGCTGTTACATGTAGATTGGCAACATAGTCCCTTTCTCTTCAACCTCGTTGCTCCTTGTCACCATGACTTCCCTATAACTAATAAACGGTCAGCCACTTAATGATCCCCTTGTTTATAATTATTTTTGCGAGTTGTGGGTGCATACATACTTACCTCTATGCGATCAATCAAGACTTGGAATCGCAGCAGTGTCTCTGGCTCCGTCCCTCTCTCCTGATCGTCCGCATGTGACAGCGCCATTGCTGCTGCACTAAAGACAAGCAGAGTTCTCCATCTGCCTCCCACACTTAGGCTACTGTTGCTGCCTCTTTCTCATCACCCAACTACTCCTGATGAGATGATCATAACAGTATCATTAGAAAAGCGTCGAGTAGGGTGCATTGAGTTTCAGTTAGCCTGTGCTTTGCAGACTTAATAGACTGGCAGAGGGTGTGTTGGCTTCCAGCATTATGAATATCCATAAACAATGCTTGTCTTCCCCTGTAGTCTATTGTCAGGGTGGTTTTAACTATTGATTTTTCCACCCTCACTCGTCACATTCTTTGTATTGCCTCTCTCTTGTACATCCTTAAGGGATCAACCATTTTTATGATATATCGCTAATAAACTTTTTGTTATTTTCTTTTAACCGTCTTTCTAGGCAGTGCATAGTTTTTCAGTTATTGACGGTGAATCACTATCTTTTTTTCAGTGAGACTGAATATATTTTCATAAGAATTTGGAAAAAATGATAAAATGTCCTATAAATGTCTGTTCTATTCCTGAACTAAGGATCTAGGCTTTCAGTTGAGATGAATGTATGCTGCCCTTCAAGTAGATGCTCAGTAGTGAAACTCCTCAACTACAGATTAGAGGAAAAAGGCACTGGAATGGCAGCACTCGTCTTTGTTTGAGTTTGCTTTTCCTCTGATGCAAAACACCTAGGGCCTTATGTATGAAAACTGTCTAGGTATAGAAGTTTCTTTGTTGCCCATAGAAACTAATCAGCGCTCCCCTTTCATTTCATATAGTGCTCTGGAGAAATGAAAGGGGAGCTCTGATTGGTTGCTATGGGCAACAAAGAAAGTCTTAGACGTAAACAGTTTTCATACATTAGGCCCTTAGTGAGCAGTACCCAGAGAAAAGCCTGATAATGAAAGTTCAGAGTAACGGTATCTAGTAAAACATATATTACAAACTTTTTTTTTGTCATGACATATCTGTACTATTGGTTTATGCAAAGTTTGTTTAAAGTTATCACTTAAACATGCGCCATATATGAGGGAGTCGGAGTTGGATTGGGAGTTAGGGGAAATTGAGGAGTCGGAACTTTGGCTTACCGACTCCACAGCCCTGCTTACTTATCCAAGCCATTCTGAGATTGTTTTCTCGTGACACATTGTACTTCATGACAGTGGTAAATTTCAGTCAATATTTTTATTTATAAAAAGAATACCAAATTTACAAAAATATTGGAAAAATGCACAACTTACCAAATTTCAATTTCTCTGCTTTAAAACAGATTGTGATACCTCATAAAATAGTTATTACTTTACATTTCCCATATGTCTATTTTATGCTTGGATCATTTTGTGAATGCCATTTTAGTTTTTGGGGACGTTAGAAGGCTTAGAAGTTTAGAAGCAAATCTTGAAATTTTTCTAAAAAATTTCCAAAAACCCACTTTTTAAGGACCAAGACTTTGTGGGGCTTACATAATAGAAACTATACCCCCTCAAAGTGTTCAAAACTGATTTTTACAAACTTTGTTAACCCTTTAGGTGTTCCAGAAGAATTAAGGGAAAATGTAGATGAAATTTCAGAATTTCACTTTTTTGGCAGATATTCCATTTTAATCCATTTTTTTTCCGGTAACAAAGCAACGGTTACCCGCCAAAAAAAACTCATAATTTATTACCCTGATTCTGTAACATAGTAACATAGTTTATAAGGCCGAAAAAAGACATCTGTCCATCCAGTTCGGCCTGTTTTCCTACAAGCGGATGCAGAGGAAGGCAAAAAAACAAACCTGTGAGGTAGAAACCAATTTTCCCCACTTTAGGGGAAAAAATTCCTTCCCGACTCCAATCAGGCAATCAGAATAACTCCCTGGATCAACGACCCATCTCTAGTAACTATAACCTGTAATATTATTAACCTTCAGAAATACATCCAGGCCTCTCTTGAACTCTTTTAGTGAACTTACCATCACCACCTCCTCATGCAGAGAGTTCCATAGTCTCACTGCTCTTACCGTAAAGAATCCTCTTCTATGTTTGTGTATAAACCTTCTTTCCTCCAGGCGCAGAGGATGTCCCCTCGTCACAGTAACAGTCCTGGGGATAAACAGATTATGGGAGAGATCTCTGTACTGACCCGTGATATATTTATCAGGGCTGTGGAGTCGGTCACCATTTTGGTGGAGTCTGAGTCGGTATAAAATGGACCGACTCCTAAAATATATAATGAATTAGTACATTTAGTTCAGTGCTGAATATATTTTTATAAGAATTTGTGAAAATGATGAAATGTCCTATAAATGTCTGTTCTATTCCTGATCTAAGGATTTAGGCTTTTAGTTGAGATGACTGTGTACTGCCCTTTACGTCCAGTGCATGTTCTCTCTGTATGCTTTGTTTCCTCTGAGCTCATGTTTGGAGAGGTTAGCTGCTCTCATGACTTCTATCTGCTGCTGATGTAAAACACCTAGAGCCTTATGTATGAAAACTGTCTAGGAGTAGAAGTTTCTTTGTTGCCCATAGCAACCAATCAGAGCTCCCCTTTCATTTCATATAGCACTCTGGAGAAATGAAAGGGGAGCCCTGATTGGTTGCTATGGGCAACAACAAAAAAGTCTTAGACCTAGACAGTTTTCATACATCAGGCCCAGAGGCGTAGCTACTGGGGGGGGGGGGGGGGGGGGCAGGGGAGGCGATGCTCCGGGCACAATACCTCTGGGGGGGCCCAGCAGGGATGGCCTTAGTACAATCTGGCGAATACAAGTGAGCGCTTCCATTATGGAGTCTGATGGGGGCACATTAAGCCGATCTGAGGTCTGATGGGGGAACATTTTGATGATCTGAGGTCTGATGGGGGCACAATCTGCTGATCTGAGGTCTGAGGGGGGAACATTCTGCTGATCTGAGGTCTGATGGGGGTACATTCTGCTGATCTGAGGTCTGATGGGGGCACATTAGGCCTATCTGAGGTCTGATGGGGGCACATTAAGCCGATCTGAGGTCTGATGGGGGCACAATACGCTGATCTGAGGTCTGATGGGGGCACAATACGCTGATCTGAGGTCTGATGGGGGCACATTAAGCCTATCTGAGGTCTGATGGGGGCAGATTAAGCCGATCTGAGGTCTGGTGGGGGAACATTCTGCTGATCTGAGGTCTGATGGGGGCACATTCTGCTGATCTGAGGTCTGATGGGGGTACATTCTGCTGATCTGAGGTCTGATGAGGGCAAATTCTGCTGATCTGAGGTCTGATGAGGGCACATTCTGCTGATCTGAGGTCTGATGGGGGGCACATTCTGCTGATCTGAGGTCTGATGGGGGCACATTCTGCTGATCTGAGGTCTGATGGGGGCACATTCTGCTGATCTGAGGTCTGATGGGGGAACAATACGCCGATCTGAGGTCTGATGGGGGCACAGTAAGCCGATCTGAGGTCTGATGGGGGCAAGGGACTGTTAGTTTAGTGATGTAAAAGCTGGGGACAGATTTCCCTTAACATAGGAGACCCCTTTTTTACTCCTATTAATCCTATATTTTACTGCATTATGTGGTAGAGTATTTAGAGTAGGGTATGTAGAAAGTCTAATCTACTGTACATAACAGCATAGATGATCTAGTAGTTTATATAGTCATCTTGCTAATACAGTATTATAACCACAACTAGTAGTATGTGCCTGTGAAGTTGGAAACGTGCGTTTGGGAAGCCAATAAGTGGGGGGCCCACTCAAGTATGTTTCGCCCCCCCCCCCCCCCATGTGCTAAACCTCTAGCTACGCCTGATCAGGCCCTTAGTGAGCTGTACCCAGAGAAGCCTGATAGATTACAAACTGTTTTTGTCATGACTTATCTGTACTATTGATTTAATGCAAATTTGTTTAAAGTTATCACTTAAACATGCTCCGTGTATGAGGGAGTCGGAGTCGGGGTCAGGGGAAATTGAGGAGTCGGAGCTTTGGCTTACCGACTCCACAGCCCTGATATTTATACATAGGTATTAGATCTCTCCTCAGTTGTCTTTTTTCTAAAGTGAATAACCCTAATTTTGATAATCTTTCTTGGTACTATAGTCCACCCATTCCAGTTATTACTTTAGTTGCCCTCCTCTGAACCCTCTCCAGCTCTGCTATGTCTGCCTTGTTCACAGGACCTCAGAACTGTACACAGTACTCCATGTGTGGTCTGACTAGTGATTTGTAAATTGGCAGGACTATGCTCTCATCACGGGCATCTATTTCCCTTTTGATACAACCCATTATCTTATTGGCCTTGGCAGCAGCTGTCTGACACTGGTTTCTACAGCTTCGTTTGCTGTTCACTAAAATTCCTAGGTCCTTTTCCATGTCAGAGTTACCCAATGTTTTACCATTGAGTATATACTGGTGACTTACATTATTCCTTCCCATATGCATAACTTGACATTTGTCAGTGTTAAACCTCATCTGCCACTTCTCTGTCCTCTTCTGTGTTAGTTACTTTACAGTTTAATGTCATCTGCAAAAATTTATATTTTACTGTGCACGTCTTCTACAAGATCATTAATAAATATATTGAAGAGAATAGGGCCCAATACTGACCCCTGTGGTACCCCACTAGTGACAGTGACCCAATCTGAGTATGTGCCGTTATTAACCACCCTTTGTTTTCTATCACTGAGCCAGTTACTTACCCACATACAGACATTTTCTCCCAGGCCAAGCATTCTCATTTTATATACTAACCTTTTATGTGGTACAGTGTCAAATGCTTTGGAAAAGTCCAGATACACGACATCCACTGATTCGCCGCGGTCAAGTCTAGAACTTACCTCCTCATAGAAACTGATTAAATTGGTTTGACATGACAGATCCCTCATGAAGCCATGCTGATATGGAGTTATTTGCTTATTTTCATTGAGGTACTTCAAGATAGTATCTCTTAGAAAACCTTCAAACAGTTTACCCACGACAGATGTTAAACTTACCTGCCAATATTTTAATAGACCTGGTTGTTACTAACATGGTGATACCTAATATGTCTACTTTTTTTATATTTTTTTCACTTTTAACACAATAGGCATTTTTTAAACAAAAAAAATCATGTTTTAGTGTCTCTATATTCTAAGAGCCATAGTTTTTTTTATTTTTTGCCTGATTGTTTTAAATAGAGGCTCATTATGTCTGCTTGCTATTTCTGGTATGTTTTTGGTCCAGAAACTGCTGTCATGTGTGCTCTGGTCCCTGCAGTTGTTACTGTTTGAACTGGTCTCCTCATGTCTGGGTTCCAGAAGTCTTGATCAAAGTCTAAAATGAAGTTCCAAGTCCTTGTCTTAGCTTGTCCTGCCCTGTAAGTCAAATGCCCTCAATCTGTATTCCATCATTGTGGTGTTTTCCAGTTTTACGCACAGTGGTTACACAAAATCCATGACAAAGGATAAAGAAAAGGCAGCAATTCTGTGACTTCTTTTTGGCTTTTGTTATCGTGGCATACACCATTCAGGAAAAATGACATCTTATATTTATTCTCCTGGTCAGTACGATTTCAGAGATACATTTTATATAGTTTAGAAATAGAAACACAAGGATGTATTCCTCATTGTCCAAAAAAGAATAAATACTTCTACAACAGTGCTAGTAATTAGCATGTTGTAGAAAGACCTAAAGAATACATAATTGGTCACTCAAGTATGAATCAGAGAATCAAGGAACTAAAAAAACACTACCATGAGCCCAAAGATAAGTTATAGGAAATACATCCCATATCTTAGGAAACTACCCTTAAGTTGCCTAAGGTATTTTTCAGAGCTTCCTTCAAATTACATTTGGTTAAAGGGGTTCTGCAGTTTTTAAAAACTGATGAGCTATCCTCTGGATAGATCATCATCATCATCTGATCGGCAGGGGTCCGACACCCGGGACCCCCGCCGATCAGCTGTTTGAGAAGGCAGCGGCGCGGCCTTCTCTGTGTTTACCGCAGGCCCAGTGACGTCACGACTAGTATCACTGGCCTGGGCGGGGCTAAGCTCTGTTCACATGAATGGAGCTTAGCCCCGCCCAGGCCAGTGATAGTAGTCGTGACGTCACTGGGCCTGCGGTAAACACAGAGAAGGCCGCGGCACTCCTGCAGCGCGGCTGCCTTCTCAAACAGCTGATCGGCGGGGGCCCCGGGTGTGGAACCCCCGCCGATCAGATGCTGATGATCTATCCAGAGGATAGATCATCAGTTTTAAAAAACTGTAGAAACCCTTTAAGATATAAGCAGTGGCGGACTGGGAACTTAGAGTGGCCCTGGAAAAGTACACTAAAAGTGGCCCTGTTTTGTAGTCCGGTCCAAATTGATGGAAGGCAGGGCCAGCAATACCATATTGTGGCACACTATACCACCCCAACAGTGCCAAATACCACAGCCCATCACAAAATACTCAAAGCAGCTCAAAATACCTCACCAAAAACTTCCACTGGAGGCCATGAGGAGGGCCCAGACGGCCCCCTGGGCATCGGCCCACCTGGATATTTCCCTGTAAGGTCTATGGTCAATCCGCCCCTGGATATCAGGTTGCATTATAGAGCGAAGTTCCCCCCTAAAGAAAGGTTGAATAAAAAAAGAAAGCCATTTCCTAAAGAATGATTTTGCGCTACGTTCTTTGCATTGTCTTTCAAAATTCTCTAAATGGAAGAGCTTTTTCAATAAAGAAAGTACCTGTGGCATGGTTATGATAGCCATTATGTTAAGATATACTTTTTCGCTATCATAATGATTGTGTGGGCAAAAGGAGGTAAGTGTTTTAATTGTGTCTGTGATAAGCCAGTAGTTTTGCATCTATAAAAAGGTGCCTTTATCAGACTCAGTGTACTTTGAAAAGCACATATAGAATTGAGTAGATTAGTTACTTCACGCCACAATCAACGAAGCAGAGTTCAGCTTCGCATTTTTACACTGTAATTTACACAAATAAACGAAATGTGATATTTGCCGCACGTTCGCAAAGACCTCTGCGGAGCCCACATATTTTAGGTTAAGACGGAGACCACATTGTTAATAAAGTTTTCAAACGAATGTAATCAATACTAGTCATTAGTATAAAAATCCCAGAAAACCCCTGGAAGATCACATCACATATGTAAGATCACATCAGGATCATTTACCTATTTCAACCATTTCTTAACCCTTTGTACCCGGGCCAGTTTTCACCCTCCTGCCCAGGCCATTTTTTTCCCCTAAATCTAAAGGGTGTCACTTTATGAGGTAATAACTTTGGAACACTTATACTTATCCGAGCCATAAATTGGACTCAATATATTTCACCTTTATTTCTGAAAAAATCCCAAATTGATCAAAAATTTGGGAATATTAGCAATTTAAAAAATTTTAATTTCTCCGCTTTTAAAACAGAAAATGATAGCTCAAAATATTTATTGCTTAACATTCCCCGTAGGTTTACTTTATGTTGGCATCATTCTGAAAATGTAATTTTATTTTTTTGGAAGCAATTCAAACCCACTTTTCAGTTATGAAGTCACTTTGGGGGCTTACATAGTAGAAACCACCCATAAATGACTCTATAAATAGAAACTACACCACTCGAGTTATTCAAAACGGATTTTACAAGCTTTGTTAACCATTTAGGTATTACACAAGAACTAAAGGAAAATGCTAATATACACTCCCAGGACAGGAAACCCACAGGTGTAAAAAAGGAAGAGCCTCTCCCTTCCTCAGTGGTTTTCAGAGACGAGAAGCAATCCAATCCTCCGACTATTCTTGCTCGCTTGTCTGAAGGACTATATTCTCTTCAAATTACGTGCTGTCATGGACTCTGGAAAATCAAATTACAGGTGAGTGTAATTATCATTTTTCCCAATCGTCCATGACAGCACCAGGAGAGATCCCAGAGGAGATCCCTGGAGAACCTTACGCCCAAAGGATAAGTCAGAGGCAGAAGAAAGATCCAACCTATAGTGCCTATAGAAGGTTAATGAAGAGGACCAAGCAGTGGCTTTGAAGATATCTTGAATCGATGCCTCTGCTCTTTCTGCCCAAGAAGTAGCCATCGCTCTTGTCGAGTGAGCCGACCATCCAAAGGGAACCGGTTTCTGTAGGGAAACATAAGCTAAACAGATAGCCTGCCTTATCTATCTAGCCAATGAAGCTTTACTAGCTGATTTCCCTCTATTTGCTCCTGCAAATTAAAGAAACAAAGAAGTTGATTTTCTCTACTCTTTGGTAGCCTCCAGATAAGCTAACACACATCTCCTAACGTCCAAATGATTGAACTCAATTTCTTTCGGATTTATAGGATTATTACAAAAGGAAGGGAGGACCACCTCCTGAGCTTTATGAAAATTCGAAACTACCTTGGGGAGGAAAGTCGGATAAGGGCGAAGAGTAATCCTATCCTCCTGAATGGACATACAGTATGAGGAGTGTTAATGGAAAGAGCTTGCATCTGCTTGCAGATGTAATGGCCACTAAAAATGAATCACTGGGCCCTGACATAATAGATCCAGAATTTCCGGAAGCACCCATGGATCCCTGACCGACAGTAGTTGTAACCAGGTGAACCATGCTCGACGGTGCCAAAAGGGGGCAAGCCTGTCTTCCCTTATCATCTTAAATACTTTGGGGATCACCTGCAGGGTAGGGAACTCATACAGGAGACCCCTGTTCCAGGGCTGGAGAAAGGAATCTACTGCTGTGGGGGAATCCCCTGGACAGAGGGAAAAGAATCTTTTCATCTTCCTGTTTTCCCTTGTAGCAAAAAGGTCTATATCCGGCAGGCCACACAGACTTGCTATTCTGGCAAAGATCTCCTGATTTAATGACCACTCTCACTGGTCCAGTTTGTGCCGACTCAGATAGTCTGCTCTCCAACTGTCCACCCCCTTGATATGTAGGGCAGATAGGGACAATACCTTTCCCTCTAAAAGGGAGAAAATCTGAATTGCAATCTCCACCAATTCTCTGACCGAGTACCCCCCTGATGATTTAGGTAGGCTACCACGGAACCATTGTAGATAAAAAGAAGAAAACAAGAAAAACCACGGGATGGCACTACATCGAAAAATCCTCACTGTAAGTCGGGTGATGCATAATCATCGGGAGCAATGTAATAGATACCGGTGGTGCTCTGCTTAGTAAAGGATACAGTCCAACCAATATTCAGCATTTAGAGATCGAAGAAAGTAGAAGCGGCACTCACCATCCGTATTTTCTTTATTTAAATGCAGATAAAACACTTACATAACAGTGTAAGGGTGCGGACGGTACCTCGGTCCGAGGCAGGGGTCAAGCGACGGCCGTTACGTGCACAGTTGCGCTTCGTCAGGCCAATTGCGTGTTGACGCATCACGTCCCAGCCTTTGAACTCTTCGAGACGCTTTGCGTATGCACGCCAGCGGTAGCAGCATAAACACAATACACATTAATAACAATGCAAAACAAACAATTATTCTCATAAAAAGATGCTTAAATCGTTTTCATCATTGAGCCCTAGGGGACCCAAGGCTTCTGAGCGCATTATCCACCTTGCCTCTTTCCTTACTAAATTCACGTGTCTATCGCCCCCTTGTGGAGGTACTGGAATTATCTCTAGACCCACAAACTTCAATACTTTTGGATTACCACCATGTTCAGACCTGATATGTTCTATAAGACGTGGACAGCCTTTTCCACTAGAGATTGAAGCGAAATGTTCTCTGAACCTTTCCTGGAGGCACCTGATATGGGTGGCGAGCTGGTTGTCAGGGGCTATCGCAAGCCTCTACAAGGGGGCTATAGGCACGTGAATTTACTAAAGAAAGAGGCAAGGTGGATAATGCGCTCAGAAGCCTTGGGTCCCCTAGGGCTCAATGATCAAAACGATTTAAGCATCTTTTTATGAGAATAATTGTTTGTTTTGCATTATTATTAATGTGTATTGTGTTTATGCTGCTACCGCTGGCGCGCATGCGCAAAGCGGCTCGCAGAGTTCAAAGGTTGGGACGTGATGCGTCAACACGCAACTGGCCTGACGAAGCGCAACTGTGCGCGAAACGGCCGTCGCTTGACGCCCGCCTCGGAGCGAGGTACCGTCCGCCCCCTTACACTGTTATGTAAGTGTTTTATCAGCATTTAAATAAAGAAGATACGGATGGTGAGTGCCGCTTCTACTTTCTTCGATCTCTAAATGTTGAAATACGGAACCATTGTGACAATATTTTTAAATGTCAGTTTTGAAGACAGGGTAGAATCCTCTGCAAGACCTTCTGATGTTAAAGGGATTCTGTCACCACGATTTTGCCTATTAAGGTAATCATACTACTGAATTCAGCTGAGCATGGGGATCTCAAAAATGTTATTATTATAGATCATAGTTGATGATTTGATGGTAAAAAAACGTTTTTTATGAAATGCCAATCACTTACATAAGGAGCCCAAAGGGATGTGCCCAGCGCCGTTGGAGCCCGGTCACGCCGATACAGTTGGAGCCCAGGACCGCCCACCTCATTAAAATTCACTTCACTGCTTCCAGCAGTGAAGCTCCGTCATCGTTGTAATCCCGCGCAGGCACAGTACCTTCTCTGAGGCCGATGCCCGCAGACCGCACGGGCGCAGACCACTTTAGGTACTGCGCCTGCGCGGGATTACAACGATGACGGAGCTTCACTGCTGGAAGCAGTGAAGTGAATATTAATGAGGTGGGCGGTCCTGGGCTCCAACTGTATCGGCGTGACCGGGCTCCAACGGCGCTGGGCACATCCCCTTGGGCTCCTTATGTAAGTGATTGGCATTTCATAAAAAAAGTTTTTTTACCATCAAATAATCAACTATGATCTATAATAATAACGTTTTTGAGATCCCCATGCTCAGCTGAATCCAGTAGTATAATTACCTTAATAGGCAAAATCGTGGTGACAGAATCCCTTTAAGGTACCGAGGACAGGCATGGCTTTCCTGACTGGGACGTAGGGATATAGGATCAGATCCTGCACCACTGACCCTACTTTCTCCATTTTGTCCAGGGTCAAAAAGGATTTCTGGGACCTTGAATCCAACAGAATGCCCTGGAACCTCTCATCTGCTGGAGGATCATTCTGGATTTCTCTTTGTTCACAATTCAACAAACTCAGGATCTGGATTACCTGATTCACCTGTGAAAGACAAATCTGCTTGGACGGGGCCACTATTAAAAAGTCGTCCAAGTACGGGATAAATAAAATGTCCTTTTCCCTTATGTGAGCCACCACTTCCGCAAACAGCTTGGTAAAAAATACGGGGAGCCATCGAAATTCCAAACGGTAGTACCTGGAACTGGAAGTGTCTTATTCGCCCCGTCATCCGAAGAGCCACTCTTAGAAACTTCTCATGACTTGGATAAATTGGCAGATGGTAGTATGCATCCTTTATATCCAGCACCACCATAAAGCAGTCCTTGTAAATGAGATCTACTACAGATTTTAACGTCTCCATCTTGAACTTCCGGTATTTCAAAAACTTGTTCAACCCCTTCAAGTTTATAATTGTCCTGTAATCCCCGTTGTTTTTTTTTTATGAGAAAGAGATTGAAGTAGTAACTTAACCCCTCCTCTCCCGGAGGGCAAGGGATAAGAGCGCCTTTTTCTAACAGCATCTCTACTTCTCTTTCTAGTGCCCCCTGAGCTATTCAACCTATTTCTGATATGAAAAACTTTTCTGGAGGTAAAGAAGAAATTTCCAGTCGGAACCCTTTTCTTAGGGAACTTAAAGTCCAAATTTGAAAATCTTCCCCCCACCATGGCGTCATCGTGGATTATCTTTCTTGGGGCCGGAACCCTGACTCTTAAACAGGAAACCTTTTGTTTTAGAAGAGGAGAATTTCCACCTGTTATTCCTTCCACTAGGACTTCTTTCCTTACCGGAGAACCTTTTATTCTGACGAAAGGAATAAGACTGCCTTTCGGTAGCTAGTAGGGAAACCCTTCTTCCTATCTCCAGCTTTTACTAAGATGTCATCTAAAGCTGACCCAAATAAATACCTGCCCTCACAGGGAATATTACAAAGGCGGCTCTTTGACGCCACATCTACGGGCTGAATTAGCAAAAGAAGCAGATCTGGCTGATAATCTGACAGCGTCCGCCGAGGTGTCCGCTAAAAAATCCACCGCCTTAGCAATAAATAGATTATTCTCCAACAACTGTTCTTTTGGAACTTTATCTTTTATCTGAGCCTCGACCTGTTTAATCCCTAGGATGAGGGCCCGGGCTGTACAAGTAGCAGCAATAATGGGTTTAAAGGAGGCACCCACAGATTCCCATGTACGTCTAAGAAAACTGTCTGTCTTCCTATCCATAACGTCTTTGAAATGACCTAAATCGTCAAAGGGAAGGGAAGATCTACAGGAATCCTTTACTATAGGTACATCAATCTTTGGAGCCTGGTGCCAAGACTGGCAATCAGACTCCTCAAAGGGGTACTTCTGTTTCACTGATGAGGGAATAAAGCTCTGCTTATTGGGATTTTTCCATTCGTTAGTAATTAGAGGCAAAACATTTTTCTGAAAGAAAAAGTAATGTTTCTTTTTCCCTTCAAGCCCCGCAAACATTACATCTTGAACCGAAAGGACGACTTTAGGGTGTTCAATGTCCATGGTGGACCTTATTGCCTTCAATAACTGATCAGTATCCTTAACAGGAAAGAAAGGCTCCCTCAGAAGACGAATCAGAATCTAACTCGCCGCTTTCTAATAAAAAGCTTCATCTTCAGAGCTAGAGATATCTGAATATGCCTCTGGGTGTATGAAGCGGGGAATTCAACCTGCGCACACCCAACCCAGCTGACCATCCATAAGTGCCAGGAAGAAACTACTTCCTTTCAATGGTATCACCTGTAGGATCCGTTTCCTAGGAAACCACTGAGGAAGGGAGAGGCTCCTCCTTTTTTTCATACCTGTGGGTTTTCTGTCCTGGGAGGCAGACCCTCTTTCCTGGTGCTGTAATGGACAATTGGGGAAATGGAGATGAAATTTCTAAATTTCACTTTTCTGGAAGATTTTCCATTTTAATGCATTAAGCAATAATTCAAGTCACCAGTACATACTAAATGGCAAAACACTGGGTAACATTGACATGGAAAAGGACCTAGGAATTTTAGTGAACACCAAACTAAGCTAAGGAAACCAGTGTCAGGCAGCTGTTGCCAAGGCCAATAAGATAATGGGTTGCCCGTGATGAGAACATAGTCCTGCCACTTTACAAATCACTAGTCAGATCACACATGGAGTACTGTGTACAGTTCTAGGCTCCTGTTAACAAGGCAGACATAGCAGAGCTGGAGAGGGTTCAGAGGAGGGTAACAAACTATGTTACTATTTAATTTTTTTTTCCTATAACACATCAAGGGTTAACAGCCAAAACAAAACTCAATATCTATTACCCCGATTCTGCAGTTTACAGAAACACCCCATATGTGGTAGTAAACTGATGTGTAAGGGCACCCAGCAGGGGAAAGAAAGAAAGAGAGAAAGAGAGAAAGAGAGAAAGAGAGAAAGAGAGAAAGAAAGAAAGAGAGAGAGAGAGAGAGAGAGAGAAAGAAAGAAAGAAAGAAAGAAAGAAAGAAAGAAAGAAAGAAAGAAAGAAAGAAAGAAAGAAAGAAAGAAAGAAAGAAAGAAAGAAAGAAAGAAAGAAAGAAAGAAAGAAAGAAAGAAAGAGTGCCACATGGTTTTTGGAAGGCAGATTTTGCTGGACTGATTTTTAGACATGTGCCATTTGAATGCACCCTACAGCAGAAATTCCCAAAAAGTGGCCCCATTTTGGAAACTACAGGAAAAGATGACAGTTTTATTGATATTTTGGGTACATATGATTTTTAATCACTCGATATTACGTTTTTTTGTGAGGCAAGGTAACCAAAAAATGGCTGTTCTGGCACACTTTTTATTGTTTTTTTACAATGTTAGGTTAGATCATGCGCTATTTTTATAGAGCAGGTTGTAATGGATGTGACGATATCAATTAGGTCTACTTTTTTGTTTGTTTCAGTTTTACATAATTAGAACCTTGTGGATAGAATACCATAAGGTCAGTTTTTACGATTGAAAAGAATTTGCTCCAAAGAGGAATCTTTTGAGACATAATCTCAAGAGTTAATATACAGATTTCAGAAAAGAGGTTATTCGAAAAGGAGTATAACACAAGGTTATGAAAGAGCTAGACAGATGAAGAGAGACAACCTTCTCAGGCAAAGGTAAATGACAATGTGAACAAACAAATGAGGTGCGTTTTATATCTACATATACTCCACAATGGAAAAAGATGAAAGCCGCCTTGTCAAAACATTGGAAAATTTTACACCTTGATCCAACCTTGGGAAGAATACTTCCACCTACCCCATCAATTACGTACAGGAGGTCAAGAAATCTGAAAGATATCCTAGTAAGAAGTAACCATCCAGGTGAGCATCCATCGAAGCAATTTGGGGTTGCACCCCTTGTGGGATATGTGTAGCATGTAGGAATATCGATAAGGTCTCCCACTTTGAGAAGAAGGACAAACAATACATGATCACCTACAATATCACATATGGATCAATGGGGGTAATATATTTAGCCCATGTGCCCATGTCAGCTGATTTATGTGGGAATGACCTCGAGAGAACTGAGGAGACGTGTAAGAGAGCATGTTCTGGGCATTGATGGGGCTAAAGAAGGATCTAACAAATTTGAAATCTATCACCAGACATTTCAAGGAATTCCACAATTGTGACAGCTTATTGTTTCGCGTTTGAGGGATTGATCGTGTATTCATTTCATTGAGAGGAGGCAATTGGAAGAAACTACTAGCACAAAAGGAGGTAAGATGGATCTACGAATTAGATTGTGTAACCCCTAGGGGCTTGAATGAAGAGATTACTTTTTCCCCTTATTTATAATTTGAGGAGTGTACGAGGCGAAATATTGGGTTCTCTGTTGTCCGGTCCATGGTGCTATGTTTTTATGAAAATCTGCATATTTTTAATGTTTTTCTTCTTTTCTCCTTTCTTTATCTATAGAGACTTCTCCCTTCTTTGAGTCTGATCTATCCCCTTATGCCTGATAAGCACCTGGGGGTCATTTTTTGTGCTTTTTTTTTTTTTTTTTGGTGAAAAAAGAAGAAAGTATAGTTAGGGTTTTATATAAATATATATATAGAGCTCCATATCTCTCTCTCTATATATATAGATATAAGTTTAATTTTTAGCTAGTGTTCAGTTTTTTTATACTGTAGTGAATTTTTTATCTACAGTATTTGCACGCACACACGTTTTGTGTGCGTGCTGCGTAAGCACATTTTTTGAAACTTTAGCTAGTGTCAGTTAGTTATATATCATATATATATATATATAAAATCCATATATATATATATATATATATATATATATATATATATATATATATATATAAATTTCAGTTAGTGTCAGTGTAGGTTTTTTGCACGTACGCATAGTATCTGTGTACGTGCTGTTTGCAGAGGACTGCAGTGAATTTATTCACTGCAGTTTCTGCACTCACACACCGTCTGTGTGCGTGTGTGCTGTGAAAGCAGCATCTGCATATTTTTTTTTTTTTACTTCTGTGAAAAAAAAAAAAAAAAAACAGTTAGTGGTAGTTAGATAAATTTCAGTTAGTGGCAGTATTGGTTTTTGCACGTGTTCTGCGTACGTGCATTTTGCAAGAACTGAGCACCGATCAGTAGTCCATTACTCATCGTGTCTGCTCTTTTTTTTTTTCTTTTGTGCGGTAAAAAAAGTTTTTCCTGCAGCAAAAACTTTCTTTTTTTTTTTTTTATTTCATTTCAAGACTTTTATTACTCCCAAGAACTTTTTTTTTTTTTATTCCCCTACCCCCCTTTTTTTTTTTTTATTCAAAGTCAATACTGTAAAAACACCTTCACGTGTAAAACCACTACACACACCCCTCACACTAAATAAAGGTTTACACGTTTCACCCAACACACCCCAAAAAAATAGAAATGGCCCATTCATCCCAACGCACTTACTCGGCAGAAGAGGCATACGCCATCCTTGCCTCTGATACCGAGTCGGCCACTGAAGGAGAAGAGGACGCCACTTTCCTCTACTCCTCCACCCCCCCCTTCATCATCATCATCCGCTGATGAGGGACCCTCTAGGAGGCGCCCCAGAACAACCGCTGAGGCAGCCCTCCAGAGTGACCCCACCCCCTGGCGCTTATGAGCCCCAAATTCCAGAGTTTGTGGGAAACTCTGGAATTCTAATTGACTGCACGGGCTTCACCGAAATTGATTTTTTCAAAATCTTTTTCAGTGATGATTTTGTAAATCTTATAGTGGCCCAAACTAATCTGCCCAGCAGTTCATTACCCAGAACCCCACGTCACCATTTGCAAGACCCCTTGGTTGGACCCCAGTAACAGCAGCAGAAATGAAAATTTTCTGGGGGCTGGTGCTGCACATGGGGCTGGTTAAAAAAACAAAAATGAGACAGTATTGGAGTGTGGATGTCTTGTACCACACTCCAGTATTCAGTGCCGCCATGATCCGGAATCGATTCGATTCTATTCTGAAATTTTTGCATTACAACGATAATGCACAGTGTCCTCCCCAAAATGACCCAAATTTTGATAGGCTTTTCAAAATTAGACCCCTCCTTGATCACTTCAGCGCCAAGTTTTCTGAAGTGTACACCCCTGAAAAAAAAACATCTGTATAGATGAGTCCCTGTTGCATTTCAAGGGGAGGGTAAAATTCCGCCAGTACCTGCCTAACAAGCGGGCAAGGTATGGCATAAATATGTACAAGCTCTGTGAGAGTAGGTCAGGGTACACCTACAGATTCCGGGTCTATGAAGGCAAAGATTATGTTTAGTATGCAAAAATCAGAGAGGGCTCCCTAGATCACTGGTAGGGCAACCGCTTAGGAAGGGAGAAAGTAGGGCTCTCCTCCACGAAAACATGATGGAGGTTAAGTACAAGGACAAGAGGGACGTCCTTGTACTGACCAGCATTCACCCCAACACCAGCTCCCCTGCTGCAGTACGTGGTACCACTACCACTGTCCCCAAACCGGACTGCATCCTGGCCTATAACAAGCACATGGGAGGAGTTGATCTTTCAGATCAAGTTCTGAAGCCCTACAGTGCCACACGAAAAACCAAAGTGTGGTACAAAAACTAGCCGAACACCTTGTACAGACGGCAATGTACAATGCGTACGTGCTCTATAAATCTGCAGGGCACACAGGAACTTTCCTTCACTTTCAAGAAGTAGTGATCAAGGCCCTAATTTTTCCCAACCAAGCAAAAGAGGCCCCCAGTACTTCTTCAGGTTACGGTGCCCGAGTTGTACCAGGACAACATTTCCCTGGTGAAGTTCCCCAGACAGCGAGGAAGGGAAGAACCCAAAAGCGATGCAGGGTGTGTTCTAAAAGGGGGATTAGGAAGGGCACTATATACCACTGCGAATCGTGCCCTGAAAAACCTGGCCTGTGCATCAAGGATTGTTTCAGAATCTACCATGAATCCATGGATTAGTTTCATCCCTGATGCACCCTGAAATTTTATCACTTTACACCTCACATTTAGTCTCTGTATCTTGCATATCCACTTTTCACCATCCCTACATATTCTTTTCTATTAGACCCCAGTTTGTGAAAAAGTACCCTTTCTACCACTTAAAATGTCCGTACAGGGGTGCTTTTTCCAAAATGGGGTCACTTCTTGGGGTTTTTGGTTGTTGGGGACCTCAGGAAATTTTTAAATGAGACATGGCCCTAAAAAAACCATGTCTTTTAAATTCAGCCTGCAAAAACCACATTTTGCAGTTTGCCTCTGGTGGCCTGCTGTGCGCCCATACAGCGGGCTACCAGCACAAATGGGGTGTTGTTTTAATGGGGGAAAATTGGGAACATGCATTGGATGCATTTTCTCCTTTAACCCCTTGTGAATGTGAAAAATTGGGGTCTGCTTGTAATTTTTCATTTTCACAAATCTGTGCTTTGAAATGCTATTACTTGCATTTCTGCCTTCTGTGAGACCCCAGTTTGTGAAAAAGTACCCTTTCTACCACTTAAAATGTCCGTACAGGGGTGCTCTTTCCAAAATGGGGTCATTTCTTGGGGTTTTTGGTTGTTGGGGACCTCAGGAAATTTTTAAATGAGACATGGCCCTAAAAAAACCATGTCTGTTAAAGAGGACCTTTCACCACTCCTGACATGCCTGTTTTAATAGCTTCATGCATTCCCCATGTAATAACAATTCTGGAGCATCTACTGTTATGTCTGTATGTTGTGCCATTTCTTTATAATTTGCACTAGAAGTTATGAATGAATTGGTATTTGTCTTCAGTAAGGGAACAGAGGGGAGGTAACAAGTTGGGGGTGTGTATCTGCACAGTCTGAACATGGCAGCACTGATTGGCTAGAGTCAGTCTGTGCAGGTACACACCCCCAACTGGTTACCTCCCCTCTGTTCCTTTACTAAATGCAAATAGCAATTCATTCATAACTTCTAGTGCAAATAATAAAGGAATGGCACAACATAGAGCCATAAAAATAGATGTTCCAGAATTGTTAGTACGTGGGGAATGCATGGAGCTATTAAAATAGGCATGTGGGGAATGCATGGAGCTATTAAATTCAGCCTGCAAAAACCACATTTTGCAGTTTGCCTCTGGTGGCCTGCTGTGCGCCCATACAGCGGGCTACCAGCACAAATGGAGTGTTGTTTTAATGGGGGAAAATTGGGGAACATGCATTGGGTGCATTTTCTCCTTTAACCCCTTGTGAATGTGAAAAATTGGGGTCTGCTTGTAATTTTTCATTTTCACAAATCTGTGCTTTGAAATGCTGTTACTTGCATTTCTGCCTTCTGTGAGACTCCAGTTTGCTAAAAAGTACCCTTTCTACCACTTAAAATGTTTGTACTGGGGTGCTCTTTCCAAAATGGGGTCACTTTTGGGGGGTTTCCACTGTAGGGCCAGCTCAGGGGGTCTTCATGTGCGACATAGCTCCCAATTATTATTCCAGCTAATTTTGCTCTCCAAAAGCCATATGGTGCTCCTTCCACTGTGAAGCCTGCTGTGCGCCAGTACATTGGGCTACAAGCACATATGGGATGTTGCCGTGTTCGGGGGGAAATGGTGATCAAAATGTGGGGTGCATTTTGTCCCGTTACCCTTTGTGAATGTGAAAAATGTGGGTGTATAGCAACTTTTTTGTCAAAAAATTGCAATTTTTCATTTCCACTTCCGCGTGAATCCTAATTCTGGGAAAACCCATTGAGCTCAAAGGGCTCACCACACCCCTTGAAAGATTCCTTAAGGGGTGCTCTTTCCAAAATGGGGTCACTTTTGGGGGGTTTCCACTGTAGGGCCAGCTCAGGGGGTCTTCATGTGCGACATAGCTCCCAATTATTATTCCAGCTAATTTTGCTCTCCAAAAGCCATATGGTGCTCCTTCCACTGTGAAGCCTGCTGTGCGCCAGTACATTGGGCTACGAGCACATATGGGGTGTTTCTGTAAACTACAGAATTGGGGTAATAGTGTTTGTGGGTTTTTTTTGTTGTTAACCCTTGATGTGTTTCATGGAAATTGGATTAAAACTTAAAATCTGCTAAAAAAAATGGAATTTTGAAATTTCATTCCAATATTCCGTCAATTCTCATGGAACACATAAAGGGTTAACAAAGTTAGTAAAATCAGTTTTGAATAGCTTGAGGGGTGTAGTTTCTAAAATGGGGTGATTTATGGGGAGTTTCCACTATATAAGCCCCACAAAGTAACCTTATATCTGAACTGGTCATTAAAAAAAATGGGTTTTGGAAATCTTATAAAAAATTTAAGATTTGATTCAAATCTTTGAAGCCTTATAACGTCCTAAAAAAGTAAAATGACATTTACAAAATGATGCCAACATAAAGTAGACATATGGGGAATGTAAAATAATAACTATTTTTGGAGGTATTACTGTGTATTTTGAAAGTAGAGAAATTGAAATTTGCAAATTTTTCCAAATTTTTGGTAAATTTGGTATTTTTTCATAAATAAGGGTGAAATATATTGACTCAAATTTATGACTGTCATGAAGTGCAATATGTGACGAGAAAACAATCTCAGAATGGCCTGGATAAGTAAAAGCGTTCCAAAGTTATTACCACATAAAGTGACACATGTCAGATTTGCAAAAAATGGCCTGGGCATGAAGGTGAAAACAGGCCCGGGGCTGAAGGGGTTAAGGAGAATTACCGGTTGGGAGAATTACCCCGGCTGGAAAAAGACAAAATACACACATATTAATGGTGTTCTATAGAGTCTCCTCGACTCCTGTGTCTGAGGATAGTTTATTTATACCAACAAAGCCTGCGTTTACACCTTTACAGTCTAAATTTACAATTCAACATTTTACCATATGTGTCATGAGAATGGGATGAGTCCAAGCTGTAACCTATTATTCTTAGAGTTTAACTCTTGGAAGGCATAGGTATGGCTTGACCACCTGTGGTCATCACTCCAGTATACAGAGAATGACCTAAAGAGGTCTATATTTAAAAAAAGGTCATTTGTCCGAAACTGCTGACATAACAGTAACACAGCTGACACAGTGACACAGCAGCAACATTTTGTGTTCATACAAAATTGGTCAAAATTAATTTACTTTCACGCACCTTGCCTGCAGACATGGTGACAGACTGCTGCCATAACGAACCTGAATGTTTATGGTGGCTTAATGCAGTGCAGTCCATGATGTACAAGTATGTCATTGTGGCTTAAGGGGTATACTACAATAGTCTGTACAGACCAAAAAGGGAGATTTATCAAACTGGTGTAAAGTAGAACTGGCTTAGCTGCCCATAGAAACCAGTTCCACCTTTCATTTTTGTGATAAATGAAAGGTGGCATCTGATTCATTGCTATGGCAACTAAGCAAGTTCTACTTTACACCAGTTTGATAAATCTCCCCCAAAATCTCTTAATGACATAATGACCATTATACACTTTTTAAAAAAGGGGAGTAAACATGCCCCTGCTCTAATAATGACATGTGAGACATACTAAAAATTTTAAATTAGTTTATTTATTTTTAACTTACCTTGCATATATAGTTTTGGCTAGACAATCCCTTCTTGTTTGACACTCTGATTTCTTGCATGGCTTTTTTAATACTTGTCTCCCAGCTGTAATAGTTCGGTAACATAATCTTTCCATCAGTAGGTCAGTAGGAAGTTTTAACAAGTTTGAAGCTGAGTTTATGAACTCTAAAACAAAAGCAAACAATATATGCAAATCATATACATGCACTGCTACATTTGCATTTTCACTGATATCCCTAAAGTATTACAAATACACTACCAGGAAAAATAAAACTTAAAAGGAATTAAGCTAAAAAAAGCCTATTTTACAATATGGCAATGCTGGAATGTGTTACATGTAGTAATCAAAGTTCCAAGATCTTCACTAGACAAAGTACCAGAGACTGTTTTTTCTGACCAACATCACTGTTGTATTTTCAGGAGCACAAAAGATCCAAGAAAATTCGGCATTTACCATAAAAAAACACTTGTCTTTATTTCTCTATTAAAGCGAAGTACCCTCTTTGGATGCATATTTAATTAGGGATGAGATAATAGGAAAAAAAAAACTTTGTTGTATAAAAAATAGGAGCATGGAAGGTGGTAAATTGCCATCCAAAACACAGAATAAAGATAATTTGTGTAGGGGAATAAATACTCTACATGCTAAAAGGGCAAGCACTGACATGAGTGACATAAGGGGCTATGAAAAAAAATATATATGTGTGAAAATTGAATGTTAGAAAAAAGGGATAGAAATTGTGGATGTATACCAGTATATTTCAATACTTTTTAAGGATGAGATATTAGGAAAAAAAAAAATATAAATGGTGGTATAACAAATAATTAAGGATTGAATAAAATTATATTCAAGTCATTTTTAAGGATGTGACATAAGGAAAACTTAATAGTCCTGTGCCTATAAAAATATGGCTACAGTGGGGAAAATAAGTACTTTGATACACTGGCGATTTTGAAAGTTTTCCCACCTACAAAGAATGGAAAAGTCTAAACGTTTTATCGTAATACACTTCAACTGTGAGAGACAGAAACTAAAGAAAAAATCCAGAAAATCAAATTGGATGATTTTTAAATACTTAATTGCATGAAATAAGTATTTGATCACCTACCAACCAGAAAGAACTCTGGCTCTCACAGACCTGTTCTGGTCTCATTCTGTACTCATTACCTGTATTAATTGCACCTGTTTGAACTTGTTATCTGTATAAAAGACACCTGTCCATACACTCAATCAATCACATTCCAACCTCTCCACCATGGCCAAGACCAAAGAGCCGTCTACTGACACTAGGGACAACATTGTAGACCTGTACAAGGCTGGGATGGACTGCTGGACAATACACAGCTTGATGAGAAGGCAACAACTGTTGGTACAATTATTAGAAAATGGAAGAAACACAAGATGACTGTCAATCTTCCTCAGTCTGGGGCTTCATGTAAAATCTCGGCTCGAGGGGTAAGGACAATTCTGAGAAAGTTTAGGAATCAGCCCAGAACTACACGGGAGGACCTGGTCAATGAGCTGAAGAGAGCTGTGACCACAGTCTCAAAGATTACAGTTAGTAACACACTATGCAATCAAGGAATAAAATCCTGCAGGGCATGCAAGGTCCCCCTGCTCATGCCAGTACATGTCTAGGACCGTTTGAAGTTCGTCAATAACCATCTGGATGATCCAGAGGAAACACTTGCCCTGTTTGGAGGAAGAACAAGGATGAGTACAACCCCAAGAACACCGTACCAACCGTGAAGCATGGGGGTGGAAAAATCATACTTTGGGGGTGCTTTTCTGCAAAGGGGACAGGACAACTGCACCGTATTGGAGGAAGGGAGGATGGATGGGGCTATGTATTGCAAGATTTTGGCCAACAACCTCCTTCCTTCAGTAAGAGCATTGAAGATGGGTCGTGGCTGGGTCTTCCAGCATGACTATGACCCGAAATGCACAGCCAGGGCAACTAAGGAGTGGCTTCATAAGAAACATTTCAAGGTCCTGGAGTGGCCTAGTGAGTCTCTAGACCTGAACCCAATCGAAAGTCTTTGGAGTGAGCTGAAACGCAAAGTAGCCCAGCGACAGCTCCGAAACCTGAAAGAGCCAGAGAAGATCTGTATGGAGGAGTGGGCCAAAATCCCTGCTGCAGTGTGTGCAAACTTGGTCAAGAACTACAGAAAAAGCCTGACTTCTGTAATTGACAACAAAGGTTTATGTACCAAATATTAAGTTATGTTTTTCTATTGTATCAAATACTTATTTCATGCAACAAAATGCATTTAAAAAAATCAATGTAATTTTTTTTTTAGATTCTCTCTCACACATTTGAAGTGTACCTACGATAAAAATTACAGACCTCTCCATTCTTTATAGGTAGGAAAACTTTCAAAGTCGCCAGTGTACAAAAATACTTATTTTACCCACTGTATCTCAGAAAGGTTAGGACGGGGATCTGCAATGTATGTAAAAATTACTAGAAAGAATTAGAGAATTAAGAATTAAAAAATAATAATGCTTACAATGTACTTAATTGTATGCTTGTATCTGAGACACGGAACAGAACATTATATTTAAATTTATTGTTTATTTTACTTTGTTAATTTCAATATAACAAATTTACAAGAAATAATATTTTCTTCCCACACAAAGCAAGAAAAAAATTATTATTAGGAACTACCCACTATGTCATCTACAGTATATGTAATATATAAAGGTGTGTGTGTGTGTGTGTGTGTGTGTGTACGCAGAGGTCACAATAACGCCTGTACAAGCGTCACAGATGCGTGTTCAGGCGATTTTACTCCCTGGAAAAAGTCTAAGGCGTACCAATACGCCTTAAACTTTTCCCTGATTTTCATCAGCGCAGCGAGCGCTGTGAGCGGCACAGGCAGCTCAGCCATACTGCCTGTACCTGCAATAACCAATAACAAAGCTCCTTACAGCAAAGAGCTTTGTTACTGGTTGGTTATTGGCGAGCCAGAGCGATACAGGTTGGGTCAGGCAGGGGAAGCTGGCGGGAGCTGGAAGCAGATGGGGCCGGCTCCTGGGGGTGGCTGTAGTAAAGAGAGCGGGGCGCACTGCCCAAGGACCCTGGTAAACATGACAGGGCCGCTGGAGAACGGAGGAGCACAGACTTATGTGACTGGTTCCCGGGAGAAGAGCTGCCCCGGGCCTGTGTCCCCCCTCCCAGTCCCTGGGTGGAGCGGGCTGGGGGGTGGGAGAGGTATGGCAGTGAAAAGCTCGACCTGTTAGTCTTCAAGTGAGTGATTTCCCCCCTCCCCCAATCATGGTTCCATCCAGTCTCCCAGTTCTCTGCTTCCCCCTCCTCCTGTCACCCCACTAGTGACCCTGCTCCCCCTCCTGCTCTTACCCCATTAGTGACCCTGCTCCTCCTCCTCCTCCTGTCATCCCACTAGTAACGCTGTTCCCCACCACCCTTGTGAGCCTGTTCCCCCCCTGCCCTGTCATCCCTCTAGGAACCCTGCTCCCCCTCCTGCTGTCACACCACTAGTGACCCTGCTCCCCACTCCTGCTATCACTAGTGACCCTGCTCCACCCTCCTCCTGTCATCCCACAGGGAAGAAGCTGAACAGACTCCGTTGACTATCATGGAGTCTGTTCAGTTTCCGTTCGGGATCTGTCTTTTTACCAGACAAAATAGTCCTGCAAATGATGCTTTTTTGTTCGGTCTTTCAACAGAATCTGCAACAGAGGCTCCAAACGCAGCCTCCAACGCAGATGTGAGCAAGTGCAGGCTTATAAATTATGTATTTTAATTAGCGCAACTTTCATACTCCTCCTTGGGTAAAAATAATCCTCAAAAATGGTCAGAGGAGTATTTTTACTCTTCTGAAAAAATGTAGTGCGACCTCTGTGTGTGTTTGTCTGCTAAAGGAATCCGCACCATCGCATTTACAATCACAAAATTTGGCACACAGGTATGAAGCGGTCAGGGGAGGAAGAGACCACGGGGCAAGGCTCGAACACGGTATAGCAGATGAGGAGGCTGAAACAGATACTGGCTTTATCAAATAACAAAATATAAAGGCCAGAAAATGAGATTAACAGTATTGTGCCGATTCACCAGGGGCGCAATCGACAAATGACAAAAACAGTGTTATCAAGTTTACAGGAAGAGTAACTGAAACGTGATACATCAAATGCGCTCTGGCAGCGAGCGCATAGGAATACAGGCTACTCTCCTCTACTATAATCCTGTCTGACTCCCACTAACCAGGCCACGTTTCTATAACGCTCTAGCTAAAGAAGCCTGTTCTATGTCCTACTGCAGATAAGCACTGGTGCACACTCACAGTTCTGTATGTAGCTGGGCGGGGATCTGCTAGTTCCGTCCTCTCAAACCGTCCCGTTAACCTATAGCACCATAGCCAGGCCCCATGTTCTGTTACTCAGTCTCTGAATTGGACGTCACCACTCTCAGAGACACTTTATAGTCTCTATTGCTCTGTCCAACAGCAGCCTGCTTCTCATTTAACCACCAGCAAAGGAGACTCACCCAACATGGATGCTGGGAACTTCCTGCTCCCCCCCAAAAAAAACATAATTTAATTTAAAGGGGTTCTGCAGTTGTTTAAAACTGATGATCTATCCTCTGGATAGATCATCAGCATCTGATCGGCGGGGGTCCGATCAGCTGATTCGAGAAGGCAGCGGCGCTGCAGGAGCGCCGCGGCCTTCTCTGTGTTTTCCTCAGGCCCAGTGACATCATGACTACTATCACTGGCCTGGGCGGGGCTAAGCTCTGTTCACATGAATGGAGCTTAGCCGCACCCAGGCCAGTGATAGTAGTCATGACGTCATTGGGCCTGAGGAAAACACAGAGAAGGCCGCGGCGCTCCTGCAGCGCTGCTGCCTTCTCAAACAGCTGATCAACAGGGGTCCCGGGTGTCAGACCCCCGCCGATCAGATGCTGATGGTCTGTCCAGTGGATAGATCATCAGTTTTAAACAACTGCAGAATCCCTTTTAATCCCAATATACATAAGTCAATAGAAGTCTGTCTTTCTCCTCTTATCCCAACTGCCATACACAGGGTCACATGCCCCTTAACAGCCAATAGAAGCTGGCAGGACCTTAGTCTCCACATACACACAATTTTACACAAGGTTTCCATAACAACCCAGCCATTCTTCTTTACTGCTGTAGGTCAGCTTTAAAGGGGCAGGGCGCTGTGGGTGACAATGTTAAGGGAGTGGAGTGCTGTGGAGGTCAGAATTAAGGGGCATGAAGACTGACTTAAAAACCCCGACCCCAGGTCCCACTAAGCCATGCCCTCGACCCGGTTAGGTCACACGCCCTCCCACTGCACAACCAACGGTGATTAAAAAAATGAAGGTAAAAATCAACTTGTCACGCTCAGACAGCGCAGTGTTGCTGTCTGAGGGTAAGCTGTTCAAAAGGACATCCCTGTGTCCGCCCAGGCCCTGCGCCGGATGGAGGACAGGGAGTATGAAAGCCGGACTGTCCAGCCGAAAACTGGACCTCTAGCCACCCTAGGGGGAGGCTGTTGTGGAGGTTACAGTTAAGGGGACAGTCCGTTATCGTGGTCAGTGTTGAGAGACAGATTGCTGTAGAGGCCTCTGTTAAGGGGCAGCGGGGTACTGTGAGGTCACTGTTAAGGGAGCGCGGTACAGGAAAGGTCACTGTTAAGGGGGCGGGGTAAGGGAAAGGTCACTGTTAAAGGGGTAGTTGCTGTGGAGGTCTCTGTTAAGGGGGCCGGGAATGATGGAGGTCAGTTAAGGGGACCTATGGTCAGTGTTAAGGGGCGGGTGCTGTAGAGGTCACTGTTAAGGGGTGAGTCACTGTGGAGGTCACTGTCAAGGGGTGTGGTGCTGTGGAACTCACTGTTAAAGGGGCAGGCTGCTGTGAAGGTCAAAGTTAAGGGGGTGGGCTGCTTTGGAGGTCCCATTTTAAGGAGACGGGGTACTGGGGGGGTCAGTGTTAAGGGGTGGGGGGCTGTGGAGGTCACTGTTAAGGAAGCAGGGTACTGTAGATGTCATTGTTATAGTGGATACTGTTGATATCTTTTAACGACATACACAAACATTAAATGAAATATACCCGTGCGAAGCTGGGTCCTTTAGCTAGTTATACATATATGTATAATAGGTGGTCTATCACATGTGTTATGTACTATAAGGCCCCTTTCAGGCAAACTAGTGTCACGCATTGTACAGATGTAGTAGCGCTAGTGATCACAGGAGAATCACGAGAGCACAGAACAATATCGCAAATAGAGTACGCATCTGATGATTTGTACGCTAATGCTACGCATTGTATGCTAATGCTATGCATTGTATGCTAATGCGTACAAATTTGTATGCTAATGCTATGCATTGTACACTAATGCGTACATATTTGTATGCTAATGCTACTCATTGTACGCTAATGCGTACAAATTCACCTAATTAGCGTACTTTTACTGCGAGTGAAAGGAGTGAAAGAGGAGAAGTCGCGATTCGTTAGCAACGCTATGCGAAAACAGTGATCGCTAGCGCTGCTACATCTGTACTCGTCGTTAACTCCCAGCACTGCCAAGGCAATTACATGGATTCATGATGCCATGTAACCCCTACAGTTCTGAAATATATTGACTAACATCGACAGCATTATGTCACTGTTATCCAATACATTCCAGACCTCTAAGGGTTACATAGCATTATAACTCACAAGGGCTACAGAGAGGGCAATCTGTCACAAAGACGGGGATCATCGAACGGTGTGTTGTCCTCCTGGTGCTTGAGTTCGACACATCGCGAATCGGGTTGAAAGATTACTGGGAGGGGCTCTAGAAGATCCAGCAGTCATGGTCCATATCGGAACCAATGACAAAGTTAGAGGTAGGTGGAGCGTCCTTAAAAATGATTTTAGGAATTTAATAAATACGTTTTGGAATTAAAAATGATTTTAGGAATTTAGGTAATAAGCTTAGGGCAAGGACCCGAAAGGTAGTGTTTTCTGAAATACTACCTGTACCATGAGCCACAAAAGAAAGGCAGCGGGAGATTAGGGAGGTAAACAAGTAGCTCAAGAACTATCGTAGGGAGGAGGGATTTGGGTTTCTGGAGAACTGGTCTGACTTCGCTGTCGGCTACATACTCTATCGTACGGATGGGCTGCACCTCAATGGGGAAGGGCAGCTGTTTTGGGGGAGAAGATGGATAGAAGGTTGGAGGAGTGTTTAAACTAGGGACTGGGGGGGAGGGAAATTACATAAGAGGGTAAGATAGGGCAGACAGAGACCTGGGACGAGGTAATGGAACTGGGGGAGGAATGGAAGGAGGAACTAGAACAGTTCAGAAGGAAAGGTGTATGGTAAAGAATATACATAAACCTCTTAATTGTATGTATACTAATGTCAGAAGCCTAACTAATAAAACTGGTAAACTGGAATTAGTGATGTGTGAGGAGGACTACGACATAGTGGGAATAACTGAGACATTGCTGGATGATAGCTATGACTGGGCAGTTAACATACAGGGTTACAGTCTGTTTAGAAAGGATCGACAAAACCAGAGAGGGGGAGGGGTCTGCCTTTATGTGAAGTAGTGTCTAAAGCCCACATTACGGGAAAATATAAGTGAGGGGCATGAACATGTGGAGCCACTGTGGGTAGAAATATATGGAGGCAAAAATAATACTAATAGGAGTCTATTATAAACCACCTAATATACCAGAGTTCACAGAAAATCTACTTCTAAACGAAATAGACGAGGCGGCAAATCATAATGAGGTTGTTATTATGAGGGACTTCAACTACCCAGATAGAGATTGGGAAACTGAAACAGAGGCCATAGGCCTAACTAACTGGGACAAAGTCCTCAAAAATAAAAATACAACCTCAAAATGGGATATTTTTAAAAGCATCCTAATATCTAATTGTGAGAGGTACATACCTTATGGGAATAAAAGGTTAAGAAACAAGAAAAAAAACAATGTGGATAAATAGAACTGTAAAGAAAGCAATAAATGACAATGAAAGCATTTAAATCACAAACAGGAGGGTAGCGAGGAAGCATTGAAAAACAATAAGGAAAAAAATAGAATATCTAAAAGACGTATGTCAAACAAAAGCAGCCAAACTAGAGACCAAGAGATTAATGGTCAAAGAGAGTAAAACTAGCCCTAAAATGTTCTTCAATTATATAAATGGTAAAAAGTATAAATCTGAAGGTGTCGACCCTATACAAAGTAATGAGGAAGGAGTTGCAGAGAGTGATGAGGAGAAAGCAAACCTACTATATATTTTTTTCTCCACTGTATTCACTGAGAAAAATAAACTGTCAGAATATAAAAGTAAATTCCCCATTAAAAGTTCCCTGTCTGACCCAGTTAGAAGTACGTACAGCGGAGTCTTAAAAAGATTAAAATAGACAAATCGCCATGAGCGGATGGCATACACCCTTGAATCCTAAGAGAATTAAGTAATGTCATAGTCAGACCCTTATTTCTGATATTTAAGGACTCTATACTGACAGAAAGTGTTCCACAGGATTGGCACACAGCAAATGTGGTGCCAATATTCAAAAAGGGTCTAAAAACAGAGCCCGGAAACTATAGGCTGGTAAGTTTAACATCTGTTGTGGGTAAACTGTTCGAAGGTTTTCTAAGAGATGCTGTCTTGGAGTACCTAAAAAAAATAAGCTCCATATCAGCATGGCTTCATGAGGGATGTCATGTCATGTCAAACTAATTCATGTCAAACTAATTTAATCAGTTTCTATGAGGAGGTACAGTTAGGGCCAGAAATATTTGGACAGTGACAAGTTTTGTTATTTTAGCTGTTTACTAAAACATGTTCAGAAATACAATTATATATATAATATGGGCTGAAAGTGCGCACTCCCAGCTGCAATATGAGAGTTTCCACATCCAAATCGGAGAAAGGGTTTAGGAATCATAGCTCTGTAATGCATAGCCTCCTCTTTTTCAAAGGACCAAAAGTAATTGGACAATGGACTCTAAGGGCTGCAATTAACTCTGAAGGCGTCTCCCCCGTAAACCTGTAATCAATGAAGTAGTTAAAAGGTCTGGGGTTGATTCCAGGTGTGTGGTTTTGCATTTGGAAGCTGTTGCTGTGACCAGACAACATGCGGTCAAAGGAACTCTCAATTGAGGTGAAGCAGAACATCCTGAGGCTGAAAAAAAGAAAAAATCCATCAGAGAGATAGCAGACATGCTTGGAGTAGCAAAATCAACAGTCGGGTACATTCTGAGAAAAAAGGAATTGACTGGTGAGCTTGGGAACTCAAAAAGGCCTGGGCGTCCACGGATGACAACAGTGGTGGATGATCGCCGCATACTTTCTTTGGTGAAGAAGAACCCGTTCACAACATCAACTGAAGTCCAGAACACTCTCAGTGAAGTAGGTGTATCTGTCTCTAAGTCAACAGTAAAGAGAAGACTCCATGAAAGTAAATACAAAGGGTTCACATCTAGATGCAAACCATTCATCAATTCCAAAAATAGACAGGCCAGAGTTAAATTTGCTGAAAAACACCTCAAGAAGCCAGCTCAGTTCTGGAAAAGTATTCTATGGACAGATGAGACAAAGATCAACCTGTACCAGAATGATGGGAAGAAAAAAGTTTGGAGAAGAAAGGGAACGGCACATGATCCAAGGCACACCACATCCTCTGTAAAACATGGTGGAGGCAACGTGATGGCATGGGCATGCATGGCTTTCAATGGCACTGGGTCACTTGTGTTTATTGATGACATAACAGCAGACAAGAGTAGCCGGATGAATTCTAAAGTGTACCGGGATATACTTTCAGCCCAGATTCAGCCAAATGCTGCCAAGTTGATCGGACGGCGCTTCATAGTACAGATGGACAATGACCCCAAGCATACAGCCAAAGCTACCCAGGAGTTCATGAGTGCAAAAAAGTGGAACATTCTGCAATGGCCAAGTCAATCACCAGATGTTAACCCAATTGAGCATGCATTTCACTTGCTCAAATCCAGACTTAAGACGGAAACCCACAAACAAGCAAGACCTGAAGGCTGCGGCTGTAAAGGCCTGGCAAAGCATTAAGAAGGAGGAAACCCAGCGTTTGGTGATGTCCATGGGTTCCAGACTTACGGCAGTGATTGCCTCCAAAGGATTCGCAACAAAATATTGAAAATAAAAATATTTTGTTTGGGTTATGTTTATTTGTCCAATTACTTTTGAGCTCCTAAAATGTGGAGTGTTTGTAAAGAAATGTGTACAATTCCTACATTTTCTATCAGATATTTTTGTTCAACCCTTCAAATTAAACGTTACAATCTGCACTTGAATTCTGTTGTAGAGGTTTCATTTCAAATACAATGTGGTGGCATGCAGAGCCCAACTCGCAAAAATTGTGTCCCTGTCCAAATATTTCTGGCCCTAACTAAGTTCTAGACTTGACTGCGGTGAATCAATGGATGTGGTATATTTGGACTTCTCCAAAGCATTTGACACTGTACCACATAAAAGGTTAGTATATAAAATGAGAACGCTTGGACTAGGAGAAAATGTCTGATGTGGGTAAGTAACTGGCTCAGTGATAGAAAACAGAGGGTGGTTATTAACGGTACACACTCAGATTGGGTCACTGTCACTAGTGGGGTACCACAGGGGTCAGTATTAGGCCCTATTCTCTTCAATATATTTATTAATGATCTTGTAGAAGGCTTGCACAGTAAAATTTCAATTTTTGCAGATGACACGAAACAGTGTAAAGTAATTAACACAGAAGAGGACAGTATACTGCTACAGATGGATCTGGATAGTAACATAGTAAAAAAAGACACAGCCGAAAAAAAGACATCTGTCCATCCAGTTCTGCCTGTTTTCCTACAAGTTGATCCACAGGAAGGCAAAAAAACCCTGTTAGGTAGAAGCCAATTTTCCCCACTTTAGGGGAAAAAAATTCCTTCCTGACTTCAAGCAGGCAATCAGAATAACTCCCTGGATCAACGATCCATCTCCAGTAACTTTAACCTGAAATATTGTTACCCTCCAAAAATACATCCAGGCCCCTCTTGAACTCTTTTAGTGAACTTACCATCACCACCTCCTCAGGCAGAGAGTTCCATAGTCTCACTGCTCTTACCGTAAAGAATCCTCTTCTATATTTGTGTACAAACCTTCTTTCCTCCAGGCACAGAGGATGTCCCCTCGTCACAGTCACAGTCCTGGGGATAAATAGATCATGGGAGAGATCTCTGTACTGACCCCTGATATATTTATACATAGTTATTAGATCTCCCCTCAGTCGTCTTTTTTCTAAAGTGAATAACCCTAATTTTGATAATCTTTCTGGGTACTCTAGTCCACCCATTCCAGTTATTACTTTAGTTTCCCTCCTCTGAACCCTCTCCGGCTCTGCTATGTCTGCCTTGTTCACAGGAGCCCAGAACTGTGCACAGTACTCCATGTGTGGTCTGACTAGTGATTTGTAAAGTGGCAGGACTATGTTCTCATCATGGGCATCTAGGCCTCTTTTGATGCAACCCATTATCTTATTGGCCTTGGCAGCAGCTGTCTGACACTGGTTTCTGCAGCTTAGTTTGCTGTTCACTAAAATTCCTAGGTCCTTTTCCATGTCAGAGTTACCCAATGTTTTACTATTCAGTATGTACTGGTGAATTGCATTATTCCTTCCCATATGCATAACCTTACATTTGTCAGTGTTAAACCTCATCTACCACTTCTCTGCCCAAGCCTCCAGTCTATCCAGATCCATCTGTAGCAGTGTACTGTCCTCTTCTGTGTTAATTACTTTACATCGTTTAGTGTCATCTGCAAAAACTGATATTTTACTGTGCAAGCCTTCTACAAGATCATTAATAAATATATTGAAGAGAATAGGGCCCAATACTGACCCCTGTGGTACCCCACTAGTGACAGTGACCCAATCTGAGTATCTACCGTTAATAACCACCCTCTGTTTTCTATCACTGAGCCAGTTACTTACCCACATACAGACATTTTCTCCCAGTCCAAGCATTCTCATTTTATATACTAACCTTTTATGTAGTACCGTGTCAAATGCTTTAGAGAAGTCCAGATATACGACATCTATTGACTCGCAGCGGTCAAGTCTAGAACTTACCTCCTCATAGAAACTGATTAAATTGCTTTGACATGACTGATCCCTCATGAAGCCATGCTGATATGGAGTTATTTGCTTATTTTCATTGAGATACTACAAGATAGCATCTCTTAGAAAACCCTCAAACAGTTTACCCACGACAAATGCTAAACTTACCGGCCTATAGTTCCCGGGCTCTGTTTTTGAACCCTTTTTGAATATTGGCACCACATTTGCTATGCGCCAATCCAGGGGCGTAGCTAAAGGCTCATGGGCCCTGGTGCAAGAGTTCAGCTTGACCCCCCCCCCCCCCCCAAGTCAAAAATTGAACCCCCCCCCTTCCCTCAGTGCTGGTGCACCTACCTTTTCTGCCGGCCAAGTCAAAAATTAACCCCCCCCCCCCATGCCAAATTCTCACCCTAACCTTTTCCCTCCTAACATTACGTGTATCACTACAGAACATACAGGGTAAGGCTACATTCACACGACACGAGTTGTTTTTGCAGCCTCCGATCTGCATATTTTGCGGCTCAGATGCGGACCCATTCACTTCAATGAACACTATGTGCTGTCCGCATCTGTATGTCCATTCCTATTTTTGTCCATTTGCAGACAAGGATAGGCATACGGATCATCCTTTTTTTGCGGATCCGCAATTTGCAGACTGCAAAACACATACCTCGTACATCCAGTGATGTCTCCTCTGATGCAGATCTTCTCTTTACTCATCTTCTCCTTTCAGACCAGACACCATTTTTCATCCATTTCTCATCTCTGCAGTTTGACAAAAAAAAAATCTTAGTTTACTATTTTTCCATCATCCTCCCGTCTTCTGGACAAATCATCCTACCACCCCCAGTACTGTGCCACTAGTACCACACAGATACTGCCCTTCAATAATTATTGGCACACAGTGTCCTAAAATAACTGCGCCCAGCAAATACTGTCCCTGACAGTAATAGTGTAAACATAACGTCCCCCAGAAATAACTGCGCTGATACTGTGCCAGGGAGCCCCCCACAGTAATAGTGCCCTCCCCAGTAATAGTGCTCCCAACTAATAATTCTCTGCCAGAGTGCACTTGTTAGTAATAGTGCCCCAACAGTACTAATGTCCCCACTGTGCCCCAGAAGTAATAATGCTTCCAATGTGCCAGTAAGAAGTGCCCCAATAATGTGCCAGTAAGAAGTGCTCCCCACCCATAGATACCCCCCAAATTATGTGCCAGTAAAACGCCCCAATAATGCGCCAGAAGTTCCCCCCATTGATCCCCCCAAAATCATGTGCCAGTAAGAAATGCCCCCAGTGCCAGTAAAAATGCCCCCAGTGCTCCCATGCCATAAAGAAATGCCCCCAAGTGCCAGTAAGAAATGCCCACAGTGCCAGTAAGAAATGCCGCCCAGTGCCCCCATGTGCCAGTAAGAAATGCTCCAGTGCCCCCATGTGCCAGTAACAAATGCCCCCAGTGCCAGTAAAAATGCCCCCAGAGCCAGTAAAAATGCCTCCAGTGCCCCATGTGCCAGTAAAAATGCCCCCAGTGCCAGTAAAAATTCCCCCAGTGCCCCATGTGCCAGTAAAAATGCCCCCAGTGCACCCATGTGCCAGTAAAAATGCCCCCAGTGCCCCATGTGCCAGTAAAAATGCCCCCATGTGCCAGTAAAAATGCCCCCAGTGCCAGTAAAAATGCCCCCATGTGCCAGTAAAAATGCCCCCATGTGCCAGTAAAAATGCCCCCATGTGCCAGTAAAAATGCCCCCATGTGCCAGTAAAAATGCCCCCATGTGCCAGTAAAAATGCCCCATGTGCCAGTAAAAATGCCCCCATGTGCCAGTAAAAAAGCCCCCATGTGCCAGTAAAAAAGCCCCCATGTGCCAGTAAAAAAAGCCCCCATGTGCCAGTAAAAAAAGCCCCCATGTGCCAGTAAAAAAAGCCCCCATGTGCCAGTAAAAAAAAGCCCCCAGTGCCCTCATGTGCCAGTAAAAATGCCCCCAGTGCCCCAAAAATGCCTCCATGTGCCCCTAAAAATGCCCCCAGTGCCCCCAATAGAGCTCCGGTCCGTGACTGCTACAATAAAAAAAAAATTAACACTAATACTTACCTCCATCAGGCTGGCAGCGATGCGATGCAGGCCTCTTCCGGCCTGTGTCCCGCGCTGTACGGCTCAAGCGGCACGATGACGTCATCGCGCCGCCTGAGCCGGCCTCTGATAGGCTGCAGGCCTAGTGCCTGCAGCCTATCAGAGGAACGGGCAGGGGAGACGCCTCTCCCTCCCCTGCCCCGCAGTACAGGTATCTGTATCACTGTCCTGAGGACGGCGATACAGATGACTATGGAGATGAGCGCTTCCACAATGGAAGCACTCATCTCCCTCTGCCCCGCCGCCGCCCCCAATTGGTGGTGCGGCCATGCAAATGGCAAGGGGGGCCCTCGGGGCCCCCCTGGCTTAGGGGCCCGGTCGCAACTGCGTCAGCTGCGACCCCTATAGCTACGCCACTGCGCCAATCCTGTGGAACACTCCCTGTAAGTATAGAGTCCTTAAATATGAAAAATAAGGGTCTGGCTATGACATTACTTAATTCTCTTAGGATACAGGGGTGTATGCCATCTGGTCCTGGCGATTTGTCTATTTTAATCTTTTTAAGACGTGGAGAAAAGCCGAGATTAGACTTACCGGTATTTCATTTTCCATGAAGCCACCATAACGGCAGGTAACATGAGAGATTGACCCCTGACCTCTGTAGGGGCAGGAGCAGAGAAAGGTTAAATTACTCCTTCCCACCACTAACGCCAGTGTTTTTCGGATCTTTTTTTTTTTTTTCTGAAGTATTACTTCATACTTCCTTTTTTTTTTGGGTGGGAATATAGTGCCGTCATGGTGGCTTCATGGAATATGAATTACCGGTAAGTCTAATTCCGGCTTTCCATTTCACCACCATGACGGCAGGTAACATGAGATCTGACAGATTAACTGTCAAGGGGGGACAACTGCCTGCAGAACCTTTCGGCCAAAAGAAAGGTTTGAACGGGCAGAAAGATCTAATCTATAATGTTTTACAAACGTATTTACATTGGACCAGGTAGCAGCTCTACAAATTTGGTCTAGGGAAGCACCAGCTTTTTCAGCATAAGAAGAGGACATGGCCCTTGTAGAATGGGCTTTCACGTTAATGGGACATACCAGGTTCTGAACCTGATAACTGTTAATGGTCTGTTTAGTCCATCTAGCGATGGAGGATTTAAAGACAGGTTTACCCTTGTTCTTTCCCGCAAACTGAACTAAAAGGTTATCAGAAAGCCTAAAGTCCTTAGTGACCTCGAGATATTTGAGGACGGACCTTCTGACATCCAGGGAATGGAATTCTCTTTCTTTTTCATTCCTTGGGTTCTTGCAAAATGAAGGGAGAATGATCTCCTGATTTTTATGAAAATCCAAGACTACCTTAGGAAGAAATTCAGGATCCAAGCTAAGGATAATTCTATCATCTCTGATAGACAGATAGGGGTCCCGGATTGAAAGAGCTTGTATCTCTCCCAGTCGTCTAGCAGATGAGATCGCTATAAGGAAAGCAGTCTTATGTGATAAATTCTTTAGAGAGCAATTTTCCAAAGGCTCAAAGGGTTTTTTGGTAAGTCCTACAATTCAAGTCCCATGCAGGAACCCTTGACCTGACTTTAGGTCTGAGTCTTGAAGCTGTCCTGATGAATCTTTTTATCCATTTATGGCTGGTTAAGTCTGAGTCGAAAAAAACACTAAGAGCAGATATTTGTACTTTAAGAGTTGAAGGTCTTAGGCCCAACTCCAGACCATTCTGAAGAAAATCCAGGATTTTACTGATTTTAGGTGCAGAATGATTTGGTGAAGTTTCTCCCGACCATGAAAAGAATCTTTTCCAAATCTTCAGATAAATGGCAGATGTCACAATTTTCCTACTCGCTTTTAGAGTAGTAATCACCTTATCAGAAAGACCTCTTCGTTTTAAGATGTCGGACTCAGGATCCAGGCTGCTAAGTTAAAGAACTCTGGACGAGGATGTAGGACTGGACCCTGAGATAGGATGTCCTTCCTGTGTGGGAGGATCCATGGATCCTGTAGAGAAAACTTCTCTGATCTGAGGTCTGATGGGGGCACAATGGGCTGATTTGAGGTCTGATGGGGGCACACAGATTTTTGGGTGTTTTATTTTTTCGGCATGGTATCGAATGGTATCGAGTATCGCAATACTTTTTCTTGGTATCATGACAACCCTAGTTCCCTGATTGGGACGTGATAGTACGCGACCTTTAAATCGATCGTACACATAAGAGCTTTTTGTTGTATTAGGGGAATGGTGGAATTGAGGGATTCAATTTTGAATTTTCGGTAGGTTATATGGGTGTTCAGGTTTTTGAAGCTTATTAATGTCCGAAAAGAACCCCCGGGTTTTTTTTTTTTTTACCAGGAAGAGATTTGAATAATACCCCTGGCCCTTTTGAGAAGGGGGAACCTGAACCACCAAACCTACAGTGATCTTGGACACCTTCCCAGATTTTCTCCAAGATTTTTTCTGATGTGTGAGAGGTGATACGGAAACGGTTTGGAGGAGGAGACAAAAACTCTATCTTGTAGCCCTCTTTTATAATGTTCAGGGCCCAGGGATTTGATGTAATCTGTTGCCATTGCAGAAAAAAGTTTTTTAGTCTCCCCCCCCAACCTGTAGTCACTGTTTATCGGTACTTTTGTTCTGTGGATTGAGGAGAAATCCTCTGCCACGGCCTCCTTTCTGATAGCTTCAGCGACCAGTCTTGCCTTTGCCCCTATAGGATTTTTCCTGATTGCTGTATGGACGAAAGGGATATTTCCTCCTCTGCGGCTTATCCTCCGGGAACCCTTTTTTCCTGTCTGTGGCCTTTTCAAGGATTTTATCCGATACAGGCCCGAACACATACTCTCCGGAAAAAGCAATGGAACAAAGCTTCATCTTAGAAGCCTTGTCCCCCGACCATGACTTCATCCATAAAGCCCTCCTAGCGGCGTTGGATAAGGCCGCATTTTTGGCCGAGAATCTAACTGTCTCCGCCGAGGCATCTGCTAGGAAGGCAGTGGCGGGTCTAAGGAGGGGAATTGAGTTAATTATCACCTCTCTAGGAGTTTTATTTTTCAAATGATTCTCCAGCTCGTTAAGCCAGAAGTACATCGACCTAGCAACATATGTAGCAGATATATTTTTAACGAAACATGGCAGCCTCTGAGGATTTGCGTAGAAGGCTATCTGCCTTCCTCTCCATTGGATCCCTAAGCTGTGATGAATCCTCAAACGGAAGAGATGTTTTTTTATTTATTTTCGCCACCTGTATATCGATCTTAGGTATCTCATCAAATAGACTCAGCAGGATCAAACAGAAGCCTGCTTTTAAATTCCCTAGAAATTCCTAATCTTTTCTCAGGGTCTGCCCATTCGTCCATAACCATCTCTTTAATATTTTCATTAATAGGAAATATGCGAGAGCGGATGGTTCTCAGACCTCCAAACATCTCCTCTTGTATCGAGTGAGGTCTTTGGATGTCTTCAATCCCCATAGTGTCTCTGACTGCTTTTAGAAGGTCATTTATCTCACTTGAGGAGAAAAAGAATTTCCTAGATTCTTCCATAATCTCCCCTTCTGACAGCACATTCTCATCTTCCCCCTGTCGAGAGGAAGACGCTTCAAAATCAACGGCTCCCGAATCAGAGGAGGAATCTCTGATTAATCTCTGACGTTTATGCGGTATAGCACCAGGATCTTCTTTCAGAGACGCTAGCGATGACTTTACTTCATCATGAATTAACGCCTTAAACTCCTGCATGATGGAAGGTTGCTGCTCTCTGACAATGCTTGTTATGCACTCTTTACAGAGTTTTTTAGCATATTGATCCGGTAACTTTTTATAGCACTGAATACATTTCATAGACTTCTTTGGCTTCTTCTGAGCCTCTAGAAGCCTATAAACGAGAGGGTAATTCCATCAATGCTGGGAATAACCACATTAGTTATTAGTTAGTTATGTGGAGGAATACAGACAGGGTGTAATGGAGCAACGTCATAAAGGGGACATCTGACAGTAAAAAGAACGTCTATTCTCCAGAAAAGGAAAAAACTATATATACAGCCTCCATACACCCTGCTGCTTCCCTGATGCCACAGTTTGTAGAGATGGAGCTTCCAGCTCCATAGAAGCGGATAACTCCGGACCAGACATGGCTGGTGAGACCTCAGATCACTGTGGCAATCCCGCCAGCCTCTTTAAATCTCGCCGGTCCCGCCTCCAGAACACTTCCGGTCAATAGTCCGTGAACCGGAAGTGACATCAGACGCCCGCACCACGCGGTCCCATGTCACTGAGTCTGCTTGTCCCACTAGGGGAAAGGAGGCTATGGCAGCAATAGGGAAGGCGCCTGATCTACAGGACACGGACCCCTTCACATCCCCCCTGTCCAGCATTGGAATACACCGCCGGAGGACAAAGGGCGACTGTGGGCATCAAGATCACTGCAAGGGGGCTCGCCAACCCCCGATGCAGAGCCCAGGTAAGCAAAACAACAAATAGAATTTTCCACTTCACCTCCCTGACGAGCAGAGAGGACTTTCTCCGCCCTGGCCACTGTAGGGGCAGGAAAACACTGGTGTTGGTGGTGGGAGGGGGTAATTTAACCTTTCTCTGCTCCTGCCCCTACAGAGGTCAGGGGTCAATCTCTCATGTTACCTGCCGTCATGGTGGTTAAATGGAAAAGATATTTAGTAGATATACTTTCTGCTCATCGCTCTCTGCAACTCCCCCCTCATTACTCTGTAAGTGGCCGACACCTTCAGGTTTATACTTTTTACCATTTATATAACTGAAGAACATTTTAGGGTTAGTTTTACTCTCTTTGGCGATTAATCTCTCGGTCTCTAGTTTGGCTGTTTTTATTTGTCTTTTACATATTCTATTTTTTTCCTTATAGTTTTTCAATGCTTCCTCTCCATCCTCCTGTTTTAGTAATTTAAATGCTTTCTTTTTGTCATTTATTGCTTTCTTTACAGTTCTAATTGGATAGATTGGAGGCTTGGGCAGAGAAGTGGCAGATGAGGTTTAACACTGACAAATGTAAGGTTATGCACATAGGAAGGAATAATGCAAGTCACCAGTAAATACTAAATTGTAAAACACTGGATAACACTGACATAGAAAAGGACCTAGAAATTTTAATGAACAGCAAACTAAGCTGTAGAAACCAGTGTCAGACAGCTGCTGCCAAGGCCGATAACATAATGGGTTGCAACAAAAGAGGCATAGATGCCCGTGATAACATAGTCCTGCCACTTTACAAATCACTAGTCAGACCACACATGGAGTGCTGTGTACAGTTCTGGGCTCCTGTGAACAAGGCAGACATAGCAGAGCTAGAGAGGGTTCAGAGGAGGGCAACTAAAGTAATAACTGGAATGGGTGGACTACAGCAGTATTCAGCAGGTGATATAATTAGTCTCAGTGCATCAGAACTTACCACAGGTATTCATTCTGTGGGATATACCCAAATCCTGACCGGTAGGTGGGCTTTGAGTATTGGAGTTGGGGAACCCTGGACTACAGTACCCAGAAAGATCAAAATTAGGGTTATTCAATTTAGAAAAAAAGACGACAATCTAATAACTATGTGTAAATATTTCAGAGGTCAGTACAGAGATCTCTCCCATCATCTATTTATCACCAGGACTGTGATGAGGGGACATCTTCTGCCTCTGGAAGAAAGAAGGTTTGTACACAAACATAGAAGAGGATTCTTTACAGTAAGAGCAGTGAGACTATGGAACTCTCTAACTGAGGAGGTGGTGATGGTATGTTCACTAAAAGAGTTCAAGAGGGGCCTGGATGTATTTCTAGAGTGTAATATTACAGGTTATAGTTACTAGAGAGGGGTCGTTGATCCAGGGAGTAAGGCTTCATTCACACGACCGTATGTGTTTTGCGGTCCGCAAATTGCGGATCCGCAAAAAAACACGGATGACGTTCCGTATGGCATCCGTGTTTCCATTTTTTTTGCGGATCCATTGTAACAATGCCTATCCTTGTCAGCAAAACGGACAAGAATAGGACATGCTCTATCTTTTTTGCGGAACGGAAATACGGACATACGGAAACGGAATGCACACGGAGTACCTTCCGTTTTCGCGGACCCATTGAAATGAATGGTTCCGCATACAATCCGCAAAAAAAAACGGAACAGACACGGAAACAAAATACGGTCGTGTGAATGAAGCCTTATTCTGATTGCCTGATTGGAGTCGGTAAGAAATTTTTTTTCCTCTAAAGTGGGAAAAATTGGCTTCTACCTCACAGGGTTTTTTTTTGCCTTCCTCTGATTCAACTTGTAGGATAACACTTGTATAGGAACGAGCTGTCCCATTGAAATGAATGGGGCAGCTTGGGTGTAATTACTGATGTTACTGATTGGGTGTAACTACTGATGTTACGGCGAGCAGGTAAATAATGAAGAGGAGGCAGCGCTAGCACAGCGCATGCTTCCTCTTCAAACAGCTGATCGGCGGGGGTCCTGATATTGATGACCTATCCTGAGGATAGGTCATCAATATCTATATCTCTCCTGGCCTCCCCACCCATTAATATGCATGCATGACCGATACTGCATGCATCGTAATTAGAGAAAATATAGAAAGCTGCTGTCACACATATCTAAAACAGCTTAGAGCAGGGATACCCAACCTGCTGCCCTCCAGTTGTTGCAAAACTACAACTCCTAGAATGTCTGAAGAGACTACCACTATCAGAGCAAGATGGGAGTTGTAGTTTTGCAACAGCTGGAGGGCCAGAGGTTGGGAATCCCTGGCTTAGAGTATCTCCCTGAGAACAGAAGGATGTTGCAGTTCAAAGTCATCTGCACAATCCTTATCTCCCCCAACATCTACATTATCTAGAAGGATTTTTATCTTTAACCCTTTCAGTACCAAGCCACTTTTCACCTTAAATCCCAAGCCGATTTTTGCAAATCTGACATGTCACTTTATGTGGTAATAACTTTAGAACGCTTTTACTTATCCAGGCCATTCTGAGACTGTTTTCTCGTGACACATTGTACTTCATGACAGTCATAAATTTGAGTCAATATATTTCACCTTTATTTATGAAAAAATCCCAAATTTACCAAAAATTTTGAAAAATTTTCAATTTTCAAAATTTCAATTTCTCTGCTTTTAAAACAGAAAATGATACTTCATAAAATATTTATGACTTAACATTTCCCATATGTCTACTTTATGTTGGCATCATTTTGTAAATGTCATTTTATTTTTTTAGAACAGAAGAAAAGAAACAGAGCGGCGCGCCAATGTGCCCGATTACAATATAACACAGCGGGGTGATAGAATAAAGTAATGCGCTTACCCCCAGTGGATGTGTCAAGCCACAACCTCCGAAACGCGTTGACAAGCATTTCAATAAAAGATTCACTGCTACATCTAAATATCATGGTGTAGTATATGTCCAGTGACAGCGCCGAGACAGACGATCTACTCTCCTTTCGTTTCATTTTATTTTTTTAGGAAGTTAGAGGGCTTAGAAGTTTAGAAGCAATTTTTCAAATTTAAACCATTTTTTGAGCACCAATTCAGTTCTAAAGTGATTTTGTGAGGCTTATCTAATGGAAACCACTAATAAATTATCCCATTTTAGAAACTACACCCCTCAATTTATAAAAAACTGATGTTACAAACTTTGTTTACCCTTGAGGTGTTCCACAAGAATTAAACAAAAATGGAGGTGAAATTTCAAAATTTAAATTTTTTGGTAGATTATTCACATTAATTTTTTTCTTGCAACACAGAAAGGGTTAACAGCAAACTAAACCTCAATATACATTACTCTGATTCTGCAGTTTACAGAAATACCCCATATGTGGTGGTAAACGTCTCTATGGGTTTGTGGCAGTGGTCAGAAGGAAAGGAGCGCCATACGGATTTTGGAGGCAGATTTTGCTAGAATGGTTTTGAGGCACCATTTTGTAATTGAGAGACCCTGACGTACCCCTATAGTGGAAACCTCAAAATGTGACCCCATTTTGGAAACTACACCCTTCAAAGAATATATTAAGGGGTGTACTGAGCACTTTGAGCCCCTAAGCGTTTTACGGAATTTGGAAACACTTGGCTGTGAAAATGAAAAGTTTCATTTCTTCCAATAAAATGTTGCTTTAGCCCCAAATTTTTCATTTTCACAAGAGGTAACAGGAGAAAAGCACCCCATAATTTGTTACCCATTTTCTCCTGAATACGGCAACACCCCATATGTGGTGATAAACTGCTGTGGGGGTACATGGCAGGACTCAAAACAGAAGGAGCGCCATATGGATTTTGCAGCACAGATTTTGATGGATTGGTGTGCGGGAGCCATTGATTTTTATTTTTTTTTTTAGTTATTGTCTTATGTGGGGGCTTATTTTTTGCGGGATGAGGTGACGTTTTCATTGTCACCATTTTGGGGGTACATAAGACTTTTTGATCGCTTGGTATTACACTTTTTGTGAGTCAAGGTGAAAAAAAATAGCTGTTTTGACATAGTTTTTTAAAAGAAAAATTTTACAGCATTCACCCGAAGGGACAAATATAAGTGATATTTTTACAGAGCAGGTTGTTACGGATGCGGTGATAACAAAAATAAAAATGGTAGACATATTGGGTAAGTTTTACACATGCATTTAGATGCATTTTTGAAAAGAATAAAATCTTTTTTTTGTGTTGCCATTTTCTGAGAGCCAAATTTTTTATTTTTTGGGCGATTGTCTTAGGTAGGGTCTAATTTTTTGCGGGACGAGATGGTGGTTTGATTGGTACCATGTTGGGGTAAATACGCCTTTTTGATCGCCTGCTATTACACTTTTTGTGAGGTGAGAGGGGAAAAAATGGCATAGTTAAAAAAAAATTTTTTACAGCATTCACCTGGGAGGCCATCTCATGTTATATTTTTATAGAGCAGGTTGTTACGGACGTGGTGATATGTCTAACATTTTTATTTTTACACATTAGATGCATTTTTGAACAGAATAAAATCTTTTTTTTGTGTTGCCATTTCCTGAGAGCCATATTTATTTATTTTTTTTTTGGGCGATCAGAAAATGACTTTTTATGCACTGTTTTTATTTTTTACGGCGTTTACCTAGTGGGGTGGGTCATGTGATATTTTTATAGAGCCAGTCGATACGGACGCGGCGATACCTATTATGCCTACTTTTCTTTTTTCCCTATTTTTTACAATTTTTTTTAACTTTATTTGGGAAAATTGCTTTTTTTTTTACTTGAAACTTTAAAGTTTTACAAAAAAAAATTAATTTTTTTAACTTCTTTTTTTACTTTATTTTTTGTCCTAGGTTGGGACTTCAACTTTTGGGGGTCTGATCCCCTGCACAATGCATTACAATACTTCTGTATTGTAATGCATGGGCTGTAAGTGTATTACACAGTGTAATACACTTACAGCCTTCTGCCTGTGAGATCCAGGGGGCTGAATCTCACAGGCTTCCGTAGAAGGCAGCCCGATGCCTAAGGAAGGCATTGGGCTGCCTTCCCTGCCCTCGGGTCCCCGTCCCAGCAGCGCGGGGACCCGATGGGCTCTCACTCCCACCAGAGACATCGCACATGCCACGGTCGGCGCTGACCGCGGCAGTGCAAGGGTTAATGCACCGGCATCAGTGTTTTCACCGATGCTGGTGCATACAGAAGGGGTCCGGCTATCGGCCACTGCCGGACCCCTGCAGCTGATCGGGCGAGCGCAGCTCCTGCACCCGCCCAATCACAGCGCCGTAGAAGTACGGCGCTGGGATTTGTGTCCCGGCTTCCAGCGCCGTACATGTACAGCGCTGGGATTTTAAGGGTTAAACTACTGTAACCACTTTAATGGAGATATTTTTTATTTAAGAAAATATTCTTACCTTTCGCAAAATGTGACAATTCACACGCTTGATTTTCATCCAATGATTCAGAAAAGTGTATGTTTCCCATATGCAAAAGTCCAGATAAGATCTTTGAAACAATAATAAAAATCCAAATTATTTCTTGAACAGCAAAATAAAATTGCATGAAATTGAGTTTCACTATTAAGAGTTTTCTCACCAAAGTAAGTTATGGTATATAACTTACAGGTGGCATAACTTGTTAGGAGTTTGAACCTTGGGCTCCTTTATTTTACGGATCATGAATGTCCTAGCAATTGCAAAATCCTCCAAAATTTATCTATATTTTAGCAATCCCAAAATTTTATGAATTTGAGTTAGAAATATCTTTCACAGTGTCAAGTAAATCAAGCAGAAAATCATAATGAATAACCTGGACCACAACAGAGAAATAACAGTTGACCCACAAACATTCCACACCATTTCCCGTTCATTTCTGTGGGGACTGCTTAAAGGGGTGTCTTTTTTTTTTTTTACTATTGATGACCTATATTCAGGATAGGTCATCGAAATGAGATTGCCAGCTGTCTGACTCCTGAAACCCCCGCCGATCAGTTGTTTGTAGATAAGGCAGCGCTCATACGAGCACTACTTTCCCTGCTCTTTTTATCTGCTCATTGCAGTGGTCAGCAGGTGTAATCACTTCTAGGGGTTGGCTCTGTTCAGGTAAATACTACAGAGCCGTCCCATAGAACTGAATGGGGACATTATATTTGTAATTACACCTGTACGAGCGCGGCCTTCTCTTCAAACAGCTGATTAGCAGGAGTGCTGGAAATTGGACCCCACAAATCTCATATAGAAAATAGGTCATTAACCGTAAAAAACGGACAACCCCTTTAAAATAGCAGAGCGCTATTCTCTGTAGTTCTATAGACTATGAATTAGGTTATGGTCATGCATGTGTGCTACCAATCCAATCACAGAAGGAAATCAAGGAAGCCCGTTTCCATGACCGGTGGGGGTCTCAGCAGCCAGACCTCCAACAATCATACACTTATTACCTATTCTCTGGATAGGTGATAAATATTGTTTGTGGGTCACTCTTTTTAAATAAGCAAGTACATGTAGAAGTCACTGACCTTAAATATTTTTTTCTGTGTGGAAGTTTCAATTCCCAAATGCAGCATTGCAGTTTTGGTGGATTCAAAGCAATCCTCTGAATATATAAGAGAACAACATGTTAGAAATATTCCATCCGCTCTTTACACATATATCCAAAAACTCAAATATTTGAAAGGGATTATTTGACTCTGTTGACCTGAAACTCTGTATTGGTCTTTAAAAGGCTTCAGCGAATCGTGCTTCACATCACATATCCTAAATTCGTTAAAAACTTTATTTTTAATGCTACATGGAGCTAATACATTTAATGCTGTACAGAAACAGCATTAACAAATAAGTTTTGGAAGGAATCGACTTCAGATCTACAATACGAAGCTTGATTTGATCAAGCCTAGTCATTAGTATCTGTTTGGGTGGGAGAGTTCCAACAACTGGGAATCCTGCCAATCAGTTGTTTGCTCATGGGAGCAACATCGCTTTCTTACCAATGATGCCAATGATGTAATGACCACTGGTCACGTGGCTTAGGTGCAGTTCAGCCCCATTTATGTGTAAGGACCGGTTCAGAGGATAGGTCATCAGTTACAAAGAGTCAGATAACCTCTTTAAAATTCCCCACTATAACAGGGCTCTTGGAAGCTAAAAGCTGGAGGTGGCCTGTTTTTTTAGAACAATGTACATATGCTACAGACAAAAGTTGCTTCATAGCAATCAAGACTTTTATCTCCAAAGGGCTGAGCATTTTTATGTTACATCCATCTTAATACATCCATCTTTTAACTCCCAGGATTAAAAGGATCATGCACACCTTTCATCTTCAGGTGTTTTTTCATTAAATGTATTTAGCAAAATTAAAGAATATAATATCCCCCTTTTAAAAATTATTAAAATGAAGGGATCCAAAATGAATGCCAGTGATTCAAAAATGTTACTTTTGATCATAGTTATACCACTCGGCATAATTATAGTCATATCCACAATATTGAATAAACTAAGGGGCTGACACCAAAATAGAGGGGTTCACCACCCACTGGGTCACCCAGTCCCAGTCTGTACTTGTAAAAATTAAACAGAATAAAAAGGGTGTGCACACCTCCTTCTGGTTAAGTATGTAGGACTACACATTTATTAATAAAACATTGTAAATAAAGAACATAAATTATACAAAATCAATAATATACAAAAAAATTGTAAATAAAATAGAGATCGCAATACACCCACAAAAAATATATAAAGATGAGATCACTTAGGATTAAAAACACAATACATAAAAGACAAGCATAATTCAATTGGAGTTGTAAAAAAGTATAATTCATAATCATAAAGACACATCAAGGCATAGTAATAATTAGTTCAGTATTAATTCATAGAGTAATCCATAACAACCGATTCATAAAAAAGGAATTCAAAATGGGGCGTGGCTTGCCGCTAAGGAAAATGGCCGCTTGAGAGCAGAGCTCCGTCTATACAGCAGCGACTGAACTAGGATTTGGCCTTGCAAACTCGTCATCTCCTCTCTGCTTCGATGTCTCATACCTCCATGATGACTAGAGGCAAGAGATCACTGAAGGCTCAATGCAAACTGAGCTTTTTTCATAAAGACAGGAGACAATATGGCAGCAGCGCTCCTTCCTCACCAGGGAAGCACAGTTCACACTCACCTACCACAGACGAGCCTGGAGATGGTAAGTAGCCAAGCCCTCGATCCTCGTCACCTCCCGAGAGTACACCAAATAGAGGAGATACTTCTCCAACCCCCTCAATGCCAACCAGCCCCGAAGGAAGCCCCCGAAATACAGACCAAGTGCCACTCTTCTTCCACCAGTGGCCGCCATACGCTGCAGCTTCTTCAGCAAGAGCCGTGAGCAGCTACAGACAGGTCTACACCCCTGCTTAATTGCACCCCAGGGCACATCGGAGCAACGCTGCAGGGCTTTCATACCTCAGACATGCCGGCCTCTGGGTCTCTTCTGAAGGATATGCTACTAGCACTTGGCAGATCAATGCAAGACAACATGACCTCACTTATATCCCCTCTGCAGGCTTCTATATCTGATCTAGATGGCAGGGTAGCACATGCAGAGACAAAACTGGGAGAGTTTGCATCCTTCCATAACCAACTTATTGATGCCCATAATGACCTAACCGATGAAAGTGAGGTAATAAAACACAAGCTAATTGATCTGGAAGACAGATCGCGTCGAAATAGTGTCAAAATACGAGGGATCCCTGAAGACATTCAGCCACAGGAGCTACTCTCTTATTTCCAACTAGCAGTACAAGTGTGAATGGAGCTGAACTGTTATACTCGGTCATAAACCGTGAGTTATTTGGTTCCCCATTTGTCACAAGTGTCAGTCGCAAATATGCTGACATTGAACTTTAACTTACACCTTAAGTTCATCTTTGTTTTGTTTAATGTTCATGCCTTTATTTTGGTACAGTATATACTTGTCCACCCTTTCACTACTCACAGGGGCTATGCCCTCTTATATACCTGCCTTCAGCAGAAAGGTTGTTGCTTTCTCTAGTGTAATCCCGGCATCGTGGCCTGGCTTCCAGGCTACGCTGAGCACTCTACCTTTCTTATCTAATGGTACTTAAAAATAAAATCGTAAAAAATCATCTGAATTCAAAATGATTATCTAATACTGATTTATATTCACTATTAGATAATGACCAGATCAGTTGATGGTTCAGATATAGTCAATTCATGTCCATGATCAATTGATGGTTAAATAATTAATCCATGTCCTTTATTTAAATGCACATGTCCTAAGAGTCGGAAATAGTATCCTGTCTACAATAATTTGGACAATTTGATTTTATTGTGTTGCAAAATATAGAACTCTGCTTAGTCCGTGCCACTTTGTATAACAAGATTCAAAAGACAATTAGGTTTCGTGTATTATCCAATAGTAGCTCCACAATATATTGCTCAATTGCCCGGGTTTGCTATTATTGGCGTCTTATTAAACTAGAATGGAAGATCTATATCAGCGTCATCAAATATGCATTAACATGGGGTAAACTCTCAGTGCGGAGTTATATGAGGTTGTGCAGTTACCCTTCCCCCTCCTGTTCAAAAGCTGTACTATCTTCTTGCCACAGAGGCTCTTACCACACTGAGTTGGGGTATTTCGAGACCTCCTGCGGCTTCCTGCAGCGTGCTGCTCTTTCAGGCAATCACGAAAGAGCAAGTGCGCTCTAGATTGAAGCTACCATACAGGTGTTAGGTCCGGACCAAAAATTTTTATATAGTCTTATTGGTTAAATTAAAAACCGGGCTGGATCGTCTCATAGTTGGGCTGTATATAAAGTCCATACATGGATTCATTAAAGGACATAGGTTCTGTTTCCTTTATATTACGTAACCAGCGCATATATATACAACTCCTATGTTTAATGATCAAACCACATGTTCTGTGATGTCTAATTCTCATTTTCAACTCTTGCGATACTCGTGCCATTTCCATGCGTTTTTTTAATTATATATGTTACTTTAAAAACCATTTGTTTTTTTATTAGCACCATCAATTGGTATATAGAGATTACAAAAACAAGCAAAAAATAAACATTTTTTGATGAAGACATAAGACTCAATGTCACAACCACGGCAAGACAAAAAGATGGGAAAAATTAAGGAGGGGTGTAACGCCTCCCCCTTTGCTTGTATGATAATTTGCCTTTTTCTAGAAATAGTACTTTGCGTTTCTCTAGAAGTAGTAATTTGCGTTTTTTTGAAAGTACTAATTTGTATTTTTCTAGAAGTAGAAGATTTTCTAGAAGATTTACTCACACCGAAATGAGTAAATCCAGAAATTCAACCTATTCGGTATTTATTTTTGGAGTAAATTTAAGATTTCTCATATCATTTAAATCATTTTAACTTTATCCCAAATAAACAAAATGTCATCAATATAGCGCCGCCATAGTACCAGACCCTCTCCCAGCCATGGTTGGATAGTGTCGTATTCCTAATGCGCCATAAACAAATTATCGTAGCTAGGGGCGAATCTGCTACCCATGGTGGTGCCTCACGCCTGAAGAAAAAAAATCAGATGCATACCAAAAATAGTTATGGGTGAGGATATGTCGTACCCCCTCTAATGTAAAATCAACTTGATCTAGTTGCAATGTACTGTCTCACTTTAATACATGACTTAACGACTCAAGTCCTTGTTCGTGGTCAATTACTGAAAATAGGGAACTCACATCTAGTGTTCCCAAAATCCAGTGTGGTTGGTAATGGAGTAATAATCTCAGTAGTATCTTTAATATAAGATGGTATTTTTTCATAAATGGTTGTAAGATTTGGTCTAAATACTGCGATTAAGTCTATGCCCGATACAGTGCCTTGCGAAAGTATTCGGCCCCCTGGAACTTTTCAACCTTTTGCCACATTTCAGGCTTCAAACAAAAAGATAAAACATTTTAAATTTTTGGTGACGAATCAACAAGTGGGTCACAATTGTGAAGTGGAACGAAATTTATTGGATCATTTAAACTTTTTTGTAATAATAAAACAAAAGTGGGGCGTGAAAAATTATTCGGCCCCCTTGTATTAATACTTTGTTGCGCCACCTTTTTCTGCGATTACAGCTGCAAGTCGCTTGGGGAATGTCTCTATCAGTTTTGCACATCTAGAGACTGAAATTCTTGCCCATTCTTCCTTGCAAAACAGCTCAAACTCTTTGAGGTTGGATGGAGAGCGTTTGTGAACAGCAGTTTTCAGCTCTTTTCACATATTCTCAATTGGATTCAGGTCTGGACTTTGACTTGGCCATTCTAAGACCTGGATACGTTTATTTTTGAACCATTCCATTGTAGATTTTGCTTTATGTTTGAGATCATTGTCTTGTTGGAAGATAAATCTACGTCCTAGTCTCAGGTCTTTTGCAGACTGCAACAGGTTTTCATCCAGAATAGTCCTGTATTTGGCTCCATCCATCTTCCCATCAATTTTAACCATCTTCTCTGTCCCTGCTGATGAAAAGCAGGCTCAAACCATGATGCTGCCACCACCATGTTTGATAGTGTGGATGGTGTGTTCAGGGTGATGAGCTGTGTTGCTTTTACGCCAAACATATCGTTTTGCATTGTTTCCAAAAAGTTCGATTTTGGTTTCATCTGACAAGAGCACCTTCTTCCACATGTTTGGTGTGTCTCCCAGGTGGCTTGTGGCAAACTGTAAACCAGACTTTTTATGGATATCTTTGAGAAATGGCTTTCTTCTTGCCACTTTTCCATAAAGGCCAGATTTGTGAAGTGTTCGACTGATTGTTGTCCTATGGACAGACTCTCCCACCTCCGCTGTAGATCTCTGCAGTTCATCCAGAGTGATCATGGGCGTCTTGGCTGCATCTCTGATCAGTCTTCTCCTTGTTTGAGATGAAAGTTTAAAGGGACGGCCGGGTCTTGGTAGATTTGCAGTGGTCTGATACTCCATCCATTTCAATATGATCGCTTGCACAGTGCTCCTTGGGATGTTTAAAGCTTGGGAAATATTTTGGTATCCAAATCCTGCTTTAAACTTCTCCACAACAGTATCACGGACCTGCCTGGTGTGTTCTTTGGTCTTCATGATGCTCTCTGTGCTTTAAACAGAACCCTGAGACTATAACAGAGCAGGTGCATTTATACAGAGACTTGATTACACACAGGTGGATTCTATTTATCTTCATGAGTCATTTAGGACAACATTGGATCATTCAGAGATCCTCAATGAACTTCTGGAGTGAGTTTTCTGAACTGAAAGTTAATAGACCGAATAATTTTGCACGCCCAACTTTACCCTGCATATGTGTGTATGCATGTGTATACATATATTCTACATATACATTCACACACACACAAACACACACACACACACACACAGTGTGTACTGTATCACTCTTTAATCATTTTTTGTTTTTCTGGTTGTGAATATGCAAAAAAAAATAAATTATAGCATTTTTTAATCGCAAACGACGAAGGGGATAAATAACATGATTGTGTAGTGTGGGTAGTCACGGACGCAGCGATACCAAATATGTGTAGGGGATTTTATTTTTGCAATTTTTTTGATTGAATGACCTTTTGGGAAAAAAAGTGTATATTTTTAATTGGATTTTTTTTCCTTTTTATTTAACTGCTTCGTGACCGGGTGATTTTCTGTTTTTTGCTTTTTTTTTTCTCCCAGCCTTCCCAAAGCCATAACTTTTGTTTTTCTTACATTCTAACCCCCATAACTTTTATTTGTAAGTGTACGTATCTGTGTGAGCGGTCATTTTTGTGGGGAGATCTGTACTTTCCTTCAGTACAATTTGTGGTGTATCTGACTTTTTGATCACTTTTTATTCAAGTTTTGTGGAAGGTGAAACAACCAAAAAAACATAGAAACACCATTTTGCCTTTTTTCCGTCTCACTGTTTGCTGTATGGGATAAATATTTTTTATATTTTAATAAGATAGACGTGCTTATTTTAATTTTGGAGAAAATCTAAGCACAAATACTAGGCTTAGATACACCAGAACTATCATCAGTGATAATGTGCTAATGTATCTGATCCCATGATTTTTGAGACAGTAATTTGTATCCAGTGTCTCGGCCTTTAATGTGTGATGCTGTGCTAATAAGCCCGTGTATCTAAGCCTGTTGAGAGTGATACTGTAGCAGATACATTGCCTTTGCAGCATAGCATTATACATTATAGGCTTAGATACACAGAATAAATTGCCTGCCTCAAATACAGGAGACTAGCAGCACAATATTACACATGATAGGGCCACTTATTCAGTATATGTAAGCCTGAGTTATCATGCAGTTATATACAGGGGCAGCTGTGAGTGGTGACATTGATAGGAGGCTCTAACTGCTGTGACACAGAGCTTACAGGCCTGGAGTGTGGGGGCGGGGCTTGTATGCACACAGCACGCTCAGCTGCCAGTCACAAGATGGCCGCTCCCAGGAGCTGTTTTCTCTCATAACATGACTGAATTTACTGTTGTTATGCTTCCAAAGGTATCTTCTTGTGTGTTTAATTATTTGTATCTCCTCCCTACTGTGATGTAACTTAGTATACTCCGTGGTCCCTTTAAGGATACCACTCAGCTGGATTCATGGAGCTTGGGTGGGGCAAGATTTTCCTGCTACCCATACCACGGACTATAGAGGAGTCCGCATATTAATCCATAAGGGAATTTGCTTTACATGTATTAAAACCATCGTTGACATGGAGGGCACATACATTAGTCTACACTGTCATATGCATAATGTTGACTGTTGTTCACAGTATACATCCCACCACCCTAAAGGATGTATACAGTGATCTCTTGATTCATAGAACAATGGAGAACGAGGCAGCACTCGGATGTGGTGAAGATAGTGGACCTTTATTCCAGACAACGCAACGTTTAGGCCGACTCAATGTGGCCTTTCTCAATCATACTCCTGTCACTGCCCTCCATATGATATGTGTTGTTACTACATCTCCCAGTAGTTTCCAGCACTTTCATGTGATGAATATCATCTCTAATTTTAATTCTATTTACATTTGTTTGTTATGATTTAATAAAGATGTCTATTTTTAGCCATATTGTGAGAGGTGTTTTTGTGTGTGCTAAATCGAGTTTTTCTGAGGTTTGGCTTTTTTGAGGGGGATATTGTTGTTGATCCAGGGAGTTATTTTGATTGCCTGATTGGAGTCGGGAAGGAATTTTTTTCCCCTAAAGTGGGGAAAATTGGCTTCTACCTCACAGGGTTTTTTTTCCTTCCTCTGGATCAACTTGTAGGATAACAGGCCGAACTGGATGGACAGATGTCTTTTTTCGGCCTTATAAACTATGTTACCACATTTTGTAGGTTGTTGTTTGGTAACCTATTTTTTCAAGACCATCTAGAGCCTCTTCGCCATGAGTGCGTGACCTCATGTGAGCATTGCTCCTAACAGCCAGGTCAAAATGACAGACGGCAAAACAACCATCCTGCTTCTCTCAGACCAAATATGTGCAAAGTCTGTCAACTGGGCAAAATATTTTTAAATGCATCATAGAAGCATGTCTAGCAGTCAAAGATCTCTCACCAAGGGGCAGCAGTGGAAACCCTTTTCCGCCCTCTTGTGGCAAGATGCAGTGTTTAATCAGACCACACTAGTGATCATTTAAAATGCATTTGGAAAGTATTCAAACACTTTCACTTTTATCTCATTTTGTTATGTTGGGTCTCCTTCTAAAAAATTTTTTTTTTAAAAAGTCTAAATATTTATGTCAATGGAATATTTTAATTTTTCCTTTCTTTAAATTAGCAAATATTTCTAACATTCTGTTTTGACTTTGTCATTATGTGGTACTGAGTCCAGAATGATGGGGGAAAATTGATATTAGTTTTAAAACGACAACACAAAAATTGTCAAAAAAGTGAAATGGTCATTTTAGGGGCCAACTGTACAACCACTGGCAAATGCTACTTGCTCGCAAAGTGGTAGACAGCAGGAGGTGCTCAAGATGATTGATTGTAAGGAACCCTGAATGATTTTGAGAAGGCAGGTCCCTGGGGAAAGAGGGTACTTTTACTTTATGGCCTACCTCGGTAACCTACAAGTCATATCAGCCATCTCTTAAATAATCTACCCAATTTTTTATATGGATGCCTAGGCTGGTTGAGATGTTGTAGGCTGCCTCTCTATATGTACTGCAGTCAGTTTGTTGTGCCATGTGCCACTTATGCAAGTGATTGGGAACTGGGGGGCCCACCATGCTCAGGAGCCCAGCGGTGGATTCCCTTGTCAGCCAGTCCAAGCCTGGGTCTGAAAACTTTCTGAATACACTACATGTACAATATCTGCCTAAGACACAAAAGCAAGTCCTAATTAAAGCAGTCGATCATTTCTATCTGGGTACCTTATTTTAACATTTTTTGTCAATTTATTATACAAAGTTTCTTATAGTCCCTTGTCCTATTGATTTATGCAAAGTTACATCAAAATGTAGTGACCCTTTAAAGGGCTCGTGCAGCAATATATATTTATGACCTATCCTATCAATATCTGATCAGAAGGGATCCAACACCCTGGCTACTCTGCCAATCAGCTGTTTGAAGAGAAGGCGGGCACTCCATGACAGAGCTACTTCCTGTTCGTTTGCACAATCCCTTTGAGCTTTATTTTATTTTAAATGAAGCCAAAGGAGACATCCACTACTGTACATCTACTGTACATTGGATTGTATTTTGGCTGTGTGTAATTTTTCAAACGAAATATGTAAATATCGTAATGTGAGACCAGATGATTATCTGATCATTATGGTGAATGTCAAACTAACCCCTCGCTGCAATCTCTGTGGCCATTTGCACTGCACAAATTTATGCATGTTTAATCACTTCTTTGATACCACTAAGGAAGGTGTTGAGATGACACAAACACATCTGGGAGTTGACAGACTACTTCACTGTTAAACAATTAAATTTGTCTCCATTAAGAGGAATAAAATTTCGGTTTTGAGAACCAGCAGAGCAACAACACAATAATGAATAAGGTCTTAGACAAGAGGCACGCGGCCCCTGATAACTTCAGACCATGAGTACACTGCGATAATGCTGCAGGGACTCTTTAGGTATACCACAAACAAATACAGTAAGCTACTGAGTTACAGCATATTTGAAGCATCAGCAGTGCTTTTTTCACAACCAAATACCTGTCACTATTGAAGACATGCCATGCTCTAAATATTTACTTAATAACTGTGACATCAAATACATAGACCTTGCTACATTCAACTGCTCCATGATGATGTGTTTCCCTCTTTATGCACTGAAGCTGGCACGTTCCCTGAGTTTTTCCAGCAAGATGGTACACCACCACATTGTGTGTGTCAGGTGCGAGCATTGGTTGTCGTGGGCCAGTGGAATGGCCCCCAAGGTCTCACGATCTGACCCCCTTAGACTTTTATCTTTGGGGTCATCTGAAGGCAATTGTCTATGCTGTGAAGATACGAGATGTGCAGCACCTGAAACTATGGATACTGGAAGCCTGTGCTAGCATTTCTTCTGAGGTGTTGCTATCAGTGTGTGAAGATTGGGAGAAGAGGGTTGCATTGACAATCCAACACAATGGGCAGCACTTCGAACACATTTTATAAGCGGTCAGAAACTTGTAAATAAGTAAGTAACTTGTTTTTCTTGTGAAATTCTCAATAAGTTTGATGTGTCACATGACCCTCTTCCCAATGAAAAAACTAAAGTTGGATCCAAAATGGCCGAATTCAAAATGGCCGCCACGGTCATCACCCATCTTGAAAAGTTTCCCCCCCCTCCCATAAACTAATGTGCCACAAACAGGAAGTTAATATCACCAACCATTCCCATTTTATTTAGGTGTATCCATATAAATGGACCAACCTGTATATTTTTCATCTTTTTTTCTATTTTTTTAGCAAAGGCTCAGCGAACATTATGAAAGTAAGGGTCAAATCATTCATTCCTTTATCATCTAATCTATCAATAATTCTCAACTGATATTTTAATAAATACAATATTTTGATATAACACGTACAAGGTTTGTGAGACTGTCAGCTTTATTCTTTATCACCTTGGCACATTTGGACGTAACTGTACGTCCAAAATGCAAGTAAGTTGCGGCATTTGGACGTGCAGTTACGTCCAAACTGCTTACCGGGACTGTGACACTATAAAATGTCACAGCCCCGGAGTCTCCGCTCTCCCGCTCTCTGCAGACTAACCAATCCAGCGCTTCATTGTTAAAATGCCGGTTTCAGGCTGCGATCTCCACTTTGGAGATCGCAGCCTGAAACCAGGTAAGATGTCTCCTACGCTCCCCTCATCCCTTGTAGTTCCCCCCCCCCCCCCCTCTGCTGTGTTATGTGATGGCAGCGGCTCAGGATCGGGTAATTACAGCTCACACTCTGTTGCTACAGCTGAAATCGGTGCTGGCACCGATTTCAGCTGTTTAACCCCATAGATGCTGCGGTCGGTAGCTGCCCGCGGCATCCATGGGGTTGAGAGGGAGGGAGCTCCCTCTCTCTGCCATTGGGCCGCCGCTGCTGCAGTGGCAGCGGCCCGATGGTTACCATGGCAACCTGACGCTTTACAAAAGCGTCCTGGCTGCCATGTACCTAAGGCTGATTAGACCCTCAGGGTCTGATCAGCCTTAGTGTAGCACTAATACAGTGCATAGCAATAGATGACTATTGCAATGCATTGTATAGCCATCAAGCCCACTGGATCTTCAAGATCCAAATGGGTCTTAATAAATTTAAAAAATGTAAAAAGAAAGTAGTTAAAAAAAAGTAAAAAAGAAAAAAAAAAAAAGTACACATTAGGTATCGCTGCATCCCTATCAACCGGCTCTATAAAAGCATCACATGGTCCACCCCGCCAGGTGTACACAAAATTTTTTTTTTTTTTAAAAAAAAGCTATACCAAAACAGCCATTTTTTGTCACCTTGCCACACAAAAAGTGTAATAGCAGGCGATCAAAAAGGCATATTTACCCCAAAATGGTACCAATCAAACTGTCATCACGTCCCGCAAAAAATGAGCCCCTACCTGAGACAATCGCCCAAAAAATAAAAAAAATACAGCTCTCTGACTATGGAGACACTAAAACATGATTTTTTTTTTGTGCTTCAAAAATATTGTGTAAAACTTAAATTAAAAAAAAAAAGTATACATGTTAGATATTGCGGCGTCCGTAACTACCTGCTCTATAAAAATATCACACGCTCTAACCTGTCAGATGAATGTTGTAAATAACAAAAAATTAAAACAATGCCAAAACTGCTAGTTTTTGTTACCTTGCCTCACAAAAAGTGTAATATAAAGCTACCAAAAATCTTATGTACCCTAAAAACAAAACTGCCAACTTATCCCGTAGTTTCCAAAACGGGGTCAGTTTTTTGGAGTTTCCTACTCTAGGGGTGCATCAAATGAAATGGCAACTTGAAATTTTTCCAGTGAAATCTGCCCTGGCGTTCCTTTCCTTCTGCGCCCTGCCGTGTGCCTGTACAGCAGTTTATGATCACAAATGGGGCATTTCTGTAAACTACAGAATCAGGGTAATAATTATTGAGTTTTGTTTGGCAGTTAACCTTTGCTTTATTCTCGGAATAAAAGGATTTATATGGAAAATCTGCCAAAAAAGTGAAATTCGGAAATTTTGGCTACATTTTCCTTTAATTCTTGTGGAACACCTAAAGGGTTAATAACGTTTGTAAAACCAGTTTTGAATACCTTGAGGGGTGTAGTTTCTAAAATGGGGTCATTTTTGGGTGGTTTCTATGATGGAAGCCTCACAAAGTGACTTCAGACCTGAACTGGTCCTTAAAAAGTGGGTTTTGGAAATTTTGTGAAAAATTTCAAGATTTTCTTCTAAATTTCTAAGCCTTCTAACGTCCCAAAAAAATAAAATGTAATTTTCAAAATGATCCAAACCTTAAGTAGACACATAGGGAATGTAAAGTAATAACTATATTTGGAGGTATTACTATGTATTTTAAAAGTAGAGAAATTGACATTTGGAAATTTGCAAATTTTTCGAAATTTTTGGTAAATTTGGTATTTTTTTATAAATAAGAATGAAATATTTTGACTCAAATTTACCACTGTCATGAAGTACAATATGTGACGAGAAAACAGTCTCAGAATGGCCTGGATAAGTAAAGCATTCCAAAGTTATTACCACATAAAGTGACGTGTCAGATTTGAAAAATGGGGCTCCAGCATTTGGTCCAAACTGGCTGTCGCTTGAAGGGGTTATACACTTAAAGGGAACCTGTCACCTCCGAAACACCCCATGAACTACAGTAAGCGGTGTATAGTGTAAGTGATGCTGAATCCGAATATGTAAGTTTTATCTTCATACTCGCTTCTATTCTGACGCTGTGCTCCCACAAACCTGCAGTGAAATGCACTCACTGGACTCTTCTTTGAGTCCTCTCCATTATGTGAGTGAGCACCGGAGTCCAGTGAGCATTTTACTGCAGGTTTGTAGGAGCACAGCGTCGGAATGGAAGTGAGTATGAAGATAAAACTTACATATTCGGATTCAGCATCACTTACACTATACAACACTTACTCTAGTTCAGGGGGTGTTTCGGAGATGACAGGTTCCCTTTAATTACTTACACATTGCTATTTCTCTTTCACCATGCCTGAGCAACAAGGTGTCCCAGAGTGAGATGCATCTAATTTATTCAGGAGGCAGAATAGTCGTTTCTCTGACAATCCTGTGTGGGAGGAATTGAAGTCTTCAGACCAACTATAACTTACAATATGCCAGATTCTAGCACAAGTTAATACAGCGCCTGCTGAGCTAAGCCCCACCACTTTCATTGCCACTTCAGTGTGGAGAAGCCTAACCCCTTCAAGACCGGGCCATTTTCAATTTTTTGTTTTCATGAATTTTTATTTTTTACTCATTAACTTTTTTTTTTTTGTTCTCATGGTCCTCTGAGGGCTTGTTTTTTGCGGAACAAATTGTACTTTCCAATGGAATAATTTACTGTTGCATACGATGTAGTAGGAAGCTGAAAACATTTTTTAAAATGGTGTGGAATTTAAAAAACAAACAAAACAAAAAAAACTATTCTGCCATAGTTATTGGGTTTTGTTTTACAGTGTTTCCTATGCAGTAAAACTGACTTGTTACCTTCATTCTCCGGGTCAGTACGGTTACTTTTATATAGTTTGTATAGAATGACCACATTATATAGTTTTTCTTCTCAGTCTATGATTATATAGATGAATAGCAACACCAAGTAGCAGGCAGCAGTAAGATCTGTAGATAATTACATTTTCAAGCACGTAGCTGCAAGGGAGAGGCATAAATGCTAGATTTAAAGCAAAGCATTTAGCCACATGAAACCTCAAAAATCATATCAAGTTGTGTGCGATGATTTATGATGCCTCTTTTTCATCAATGTGTCAATTATTGCCACTTGTTGCAAACTCAGGTAAACAGAATACATGAAACTGTGAGACCTTGGTTTATTACTCGAGCAGATCACTATGCTCCTAGGCTGAGATGTCAGCACTGTTCAACATCGCTTTTCCTCATAGATGGCAGAATGATGTTGAACTGTAATAGCAGCAAGAGATGCAAGAGGTGAACCTCTGCATGAACAGATTAATATATTAAACAAACTAGTGAAACGGAAGGTCAGGGATGGAGAAAAACATGGGGGGGGTGAGGAAAGAGGGATAGGGAAAAAGGGGTATTTGTCTACATGCTTGGTAGTTATTACTCATGGCAATATACTACCAAGTCAGAGAGAAATCTACTAGGTGATCCAGTTTCCCAACTGGCAATCTGCTCCATACAAAATAAGTTGTCACATTTCTGCAACCATTGGGCCATCAGTGGTGGGGAAGTGGTCTTCCAAGGTGAAGCCACCAGAATTCTAGCTGCTGTCAATAAGTGCATACTAGGTTGCTTGATACGACTACAACATAGCCTCTGAGTGGTAAGGTTTAAGAGACATAGCTGTGGAGAGGATGAAAGTTTCTGCCCACACACTCGGAGATAACCTCAAAAACCTCCTGCCAAAAGGATCTTATAATTGGGCATTCCCATCAAATGTGAAGAAAAGAACCCATAGATGAGTTACATCTAATATATAAAGCTGATTGTATATGTGAATGTGTGTTTGTCCGCTAAAGGAATCCACACCGTCGCATTTACAATCACGAAATTTTACACACAGGTACATAATGTGTCCGGAAGGTTTTAGACCGGGTCTCAACTCTCTAGGACGTACTGTTCTTGAGATATTCCCAAAAAATGCATTAGCCAATAGAAGCCTGCCATACACACAGTCACTTGTCCCTTATCAGCCAATAGAAGCTTGCAGGCCCTTAGCATTCACATACATACAGTTTCACACCAGGTTTCCATAACAACCCAGCCATTTTTCTTCACTGTTGTATGTCAGCTTTAAAAGGGGCAGGGCGCTGTGGATGACACTGTTAAAAGGGTATTCTGCTTACCTTAAATATAACTTTATGTTTTAGACTAATTCACCATCAATCATTACCTAATCTAATATATAAAACTGTGTGTATGTATGTATGTACAGTGGAGGAAATAAGTATTTGATCCCCCACTGACTCTAAAAGTTTTAATACTAAAAAATAAATGAAACGTCTCAATTTTATTTTTATTTTAACAGTGCCACATAGAATATCAAAAGAAAAACTGAGAAAATTAGATGAAATGAGAAATAAAAATAAATTTGCATTTCTTTGAGGGAAATAAGTATTTGATCCCCTAGTAAAACCATGACTAATGTTGGCTCCCACAGACCACTGACACACCCTAATCACAGTGAAGTCGTTACCTGGATGAGAGACACGTGTCCCAAATTGTCACCTGTATAAAAGGCCACCTGCCAACAGTCTCAGTGACACTCCAACATCTCCACCATGGGCAAGACTAAAGAGCTGTCTAAAGATGTCAGGGACAAAATTGTTGACCTACACAAGGCTGGAATGGGCTACAAAGCCATAAGTAAGAAGCTGGATGAGAAGGTGACAACTGTTGGTGCAATTATTCGGAAGTGGAAGAAGTATAACATTACTGCCAATTGACCCAGGCCTGGAGCTCCATGCAAGATATCGCCTCGTGGAGTCTCATTGATCATGAGAAAGGCTAAAAATCAGCCAAGAACTACACGGGAGGAGCTGAGTAATGATCTCAAGGCAGCTGGGACCACAGTCTCCAAAAAAACCATTGGTAATACACTGAGACGTAATAATTTAAAATCCTGCAGTGC